>JNEM01005288.1:0-12119 GCA_000697335.1 Conidiobolus incongruus B7586 | reverse complement strand
TTTATTACTAAAAACTACTTATAAGTTTTAAACAACTTTAAAGAATTTATGGTTAAGATTTATTAATATTATAATAAAAAACTTTTGATAGTTACTATTTAATTTATATATAATTAAATTAAACAACCAATTATAAAAAATTTTATTTAATAAAAAAGTTATTATATATATAATTTAAAACTATTTATTTTCTTATTTATTTTGTATATATTTTTTTATATGAAACTAATAATATGTTTGAGAAATTAAAAATTAAAAAATTCCCAATTCTTTGATTCTATAGTAATATTAATTAATTATAAAACATAAGGATCTTATTAAAAAAATCTAATCTCAAATAATTCAAATTAAATAAGATAATTCTAATAATATATATTTAGAATAACTTAATCATTAATACTAATATATATTGATTAAATTAAAATTACATAATGACAATACTTGAACTAGCAAGCAAACTATATTTATGATTCATCTAGAATTCATTGATTATAAAAAACTAGCTCAACTATAGTCTAATTCCTCAGAGATTATTAACTATATGATCAGATTCATTGTAGTAATAATATTAGTTTAATAAATTCATCTATTTACAACAACTATAAACTCTTAAATTTATTCTATATTATCATGTTTTTATGCATCACAGAATTAGATATTTTTTATTGGGTAATTTATTTATATTAGTATGGATATTAATATATTAATACTAGAATTTATATTTTAGACTCTAGTTCAAATAAGACTAAATTAAAATTTATTTACAAATTTTATTATAAAAATAAAAGTAAAAAAATATTTAAAAGACTTTAAAGTTTAAAATTCCTATAATTATATTCCTTCAATATATCAATTATGGTAACATATTAGATTATATCAATATATTCATGATTAACTAATACTTTAAAGTCTACAGAACGCAGATATACTACTTCAGTTATAATATACGTTAGAAGAAATTAATGAATTTTGTATGTATTTAGCTAAATTCAATAGACCTTTTTATCTATTTGAATTTTAATGGTGATATCAAAGAAATCAAATCTATTATATTATACTATAGATTATAGTTAATAATGAGCTATGTGTTTTAGATATCGATTATATTGAATTTGAATGAATTGATGATTCTGTTAAATTATTTGAAGTATTTGATTAACTTGATTTGGGAGCCCAGCCCTAGGATCATGAAAAGATTATAGTATTTTATATTCGATATCTATATGAAATACATGGATGAATTAATCGACAAGGCCAAAGTAAATAAAAATTATTTGAAATATATATTAATAATTCGAATTTATGCTATATGTTGATAATTTTATATTTTGATCAAGTGATAATTTATTAATGCTGATAAATTAACTGACAAAATACATATGAAATATTCATTGAAAGGATCTATTAACGATTTATTGATATATACAGTGTAAAATAATTTTTCAAATCATTATTTTTGTTAAGAAAATTGAATTTAGATTTTGTAAAAATTATCATTTTAAATCAATTGAATTATTAGAATGTGATATTTGAAATTTGAATATTGTAATTAACGTATTATTATTTATTATTAAAAGAATTTTAATATGCTTTATAATATGATGATATAATTATAATTTAATTTGAAGGTAATAATTATATATTTGTTTATTAATTTAATATCAATTTCAAATTGATTAATAATCATTGAATTTAGTCCTTATATTTCAAATAACTAATTTGCAAATTTTTAAATTTTAATATATTCATATTATTATATTCAAATTTGCTAGAATTTTTACTTATGTGAGTTAAATTGTAAAAAAATTCAATATTCCTCTTATTTTGTTTAACTTTTCAAATATAGTAACTTTATTCACAGTTTGTTTTTATTTCAAATAATAATTAAATGTAATATACTATAATACAATGTATAACATCAATACAATTAAAAATTATTGATCTAATGATTATAGACCGAAAATGATAACAAATTAACGGAGTCAAAATTTAGAATATTTCACGATTACATTATTTAAGAGTTTCAAAATTATTTAATTATATTATATAAAATAACAAATTCTTTCTCTTGATAGTTTGAATTTAAAATTTTTAATGATTTACAAAATATGGGCGTTCAGAGTATTTTTAAACATTCATTTTAATGATATAGGAGACCAAATAGAAATTTGTTTTTGAGTAATAATACCTTGAATAAATTATATATATATGATTATGATGGAAAATTCATATGTAAAATAACATATAAAAACGAGCATTGTCATTAAGATTACATAATATTTAAGCTATTTTATTATTAATTTTATTGAATAAATGTAAAAGATATATAAAGTAAATCTTAATTACTTTTATTTTCTTTCATTATATTCCACTCGATAATTATTTTAAATTACATAAAAAATTTTAGTTTTAAAATACTCAATTTATCTCATTGACAGTATTATCAAACCATACCGATTTAATAAGATCGTATCACTCGATGAAGGTTTGATACTAACACCACTGTTTCAATATTCTGTATTATGAAAGGATATCATTCTGGTATGATTCTGCGGATTTGGCTCGAAATTAGGAGTAAGGAGACTTGGATCGTTTGCAAGAAATTCGATATTTTGTCCGGTCATGAATTGTTTGAATAAGTCAATTTGGAGTAAATCACGACGTGCAAGCTCTTGTAGTTCGAACAGTTTCTTGCGGTGGAGTCGAAGATGGCGCCGCTGGTTGGATAATACTGAGAATTTCTTGGTACATCCGGGATATGTGCATTGATATGGCTTGAGCCCGGAGTGGGGGATTGCGTGCACTTTGTAAGAGCTCTTCCTCTGAAAGATTTTTTCACATTTGTCGCATTTGTACTCCTTGGTAGGAAGTTTTATTTTAGTCTCTTTTAAAATGTGAGAAGATTCTTGAATGGTATAAACAGTATATGCGAGTCCTGAAGAGAATGGGTGTTGTTCTCTAGGGAAAGTTCGAAAAGACTGAGTATTATCAGAGCTACAAATTGGATACTGCCTTTCCCCATTATTCTGTTCATGTGAAATAAAGAAATTTTGGTCAATGCTAGAATTGTGTGGTATGATGGGAATATAAGACATCTTAATTGGCGTATGCGATGGAATCTATATAAAATTAACTGATTAATAGGAGTCAATAATTAAATATTAAAACATTACTTTATTGTACTCGTTCCTTGGAGTGCTATAGATTTGATGATGATCCCTATTTATTTGTTTATTGAATTTAGTTTGGTAATTTACCCTTAGTTCATAATCAATTGGATTATAGATTGGTGAAATCATTTTTTCATGACGTTGATAAATTGATTGGGGTGAATAAACGTCAGTTGAAAATTGGTCCAATAACTGATTGGCAGGATTGATTGTATTCATATGGTTGATTAAGTATTCTTGCTTAGGCATCATATTGGAATAATTGGGATTAAAAGCGTTAGGTAAATGGGACTGCTCCAAGATAGGTGAAGTTAGTTGGGTACAATCAATGGTGGTTATAAAGTTCTATGTATAACATTATTAGAAATATTGCAATTATACTCAATTATGTATATACCTGAATATTATCATATTTTAAAGTGTTACTTGAAATGGTATTTGCTTCAAATTTCCCATCACAAAGGTAAGGAAAGTACACAGGGGTAGTGACAGAAGCATCACTATTAGTTAAGCTTGATAACATCTCTGGATAGATAAGAGAATCATGGGAAATTGGGTCAATCTGGTGTGCATTCATGTTGCTTGATTGAACTATTTTTATAAATAAAATTAATTAAAGTTTAATGATAGCTCATAATAAATATTCTTAATGATATCGAATATAAGTTATAATAGAATATATTGATAGAGTTAGTCAAAGTGTGTTAATAAATTCTAAATCAAAGGATCATATAATTATATTTCTTGAATAATGATATTTGGTATTCAATAAATCGAGTGTTCGATATATCAAAAAAATATCAAGACTTCGAAATATAGAGATATTTAATATGAAAAGAAAGCATAAGATATATAATATCACTTTTGGGAGGAAGTAAAAAGTGAATGGATACCTTGAAGTACAAAGATGAACAAAATAATTACTTTACATTCAAGCCAAGGCACTATATACCTATTATATGTAGTATTTCAACAGTCGGAGTTTAAAATTATAATTATAGAAATAATTTTTTTAAACTCAATAACCCTTAAAAAGAGAAGGATTTTAAAAATATTAGCCAATCAAATAGAATAGATCATTCACTATGATATCAGGGGAATAAAATGATGGTTGTCTTATTTGTGTTTGAATTAAAAACTGAAAATTAGTCAAATCTTGATTATATAATCATTTATTAAAATCATCAAATCAAATAATTTTGCATTCATATGATATTAGATATTCATTTTAAGTTTATTAGTTAACTAATGTCAATCATATATTTTTATGGTAGCTATATTAACCTAATTTATATGATACATACAAGATAAATATATTTATGATTAACTTCGAATCAAATTAATTGTTAAGGGTTATTAATCAAACCAATGATTAAATAAGATTTAAACTTATTTATCATATTTTATTAATTATTAATATTCCTTTGATTCGAATTTATATAAAATGTCTGAATTAAAGTTTAAATTAAATATAATATTTGAAGAATCGATCGATCTTTATAGATCTTTTTGATCTACCATTAATTTTGATATAAATTAGATTAACTAGTTGAAGAAATTCCTCTTTTAAAAAACTTGATTTGCTGTATATAATTGAAAAATAATGAAAGTCAACTAAATAAGCAATATATACAAAGCATTATTTAATTATAGGAGGTTTTAATATAGTCAACCTAAATTCTATAATATTACTTTGCATTACTAGTTAATATAAAGAGAATAAAAGGATATTTAGTGAAAATTGGCATAGATAATAATAGTTTGAATAGAATTTATTTGAGTATAAATTAAATATATGAATAACTTGATTTGTAATAAAATGAAATTTAATAATAATTTTAAAATTAAAAAACCTTAAACGTTGAAATCAACCATAAATATTTATGAATCCTTTTAGCTTGTATTCTTCTCTAGATTTCTTTTTGATAATTTTAAGCATTTCATTTAACTAAAAAATTATTATTTTGAAATTAAAGCAATTTAATTCAAGTTAAAGTTTTTCGGTATAAATATATACTATTTATTCATTGTTAAAATATACTTATCTTGGATAGACTTTTAAATTGATAACCCTTTTGTTAGTTATTTGAAATAAATTCACCGTGTCCCAAAAATTTTTTTGTTTAATATATTGGTAATATACAAATTATTTCACCAATCAAATATGCACCAATATTTCTTCCTTATGGGGTTACATCTTTATTTGTGTTTAAACTCATTATACTCACCAGTTTTCATCACACCACTAACGTTATAACTAAGTTATTTTAACCTATATACCTAATTATTAAGTGCTTTGAATTTTGAATCCCTGCAAACCATACTTAAATACACCGCACGTTTCTATATTATTATTTCTAAACATCAATTGTAATTTCAACCATAAACTGATATCTCGCCATATAAATGTATGATGATTTTATCATAACTAAAATTGAAATGTTAATAACTATAAATCTACTTTTATATAATTTAAAAAAATAGCTCTCTTAATATAATTTATTATAAACTCTACTCAAATTTTATAAACTTTAAATTTCAATAAATGAGATAAGGTTAGTTTGAATTAAATAAAAATTTAAATGGATTGAAATGAATTACATTAGTTAAAAAAAGAGAATATATATATATATATAATTACATAATTAGATAATTTATATAATAAAAAATATACTATTAAAATTATTTAAACATATTATTTTGTGATTGTAAAATTTAATATGAAAAATTTAAATTATTAAAATTATAATAATTAATAAGCGCGTTGACATTTGTCTTAATGAACAGATAATCTTCCATATACCTTAATACAGAATATTTGGTTATTTATTGATAATATATTTTTGTCAAATCATAGTATTATTGTTGAATTTATATTTCTAATAGGTATACCATATGCCTTTTTGAAACCAGTAAATGCTAATATGATTGTAATAATAATTTAATTATATATATATATATATATATATAATTTGATTGATATAATAATCATGTATTATGATAAATGTTAATTAGTGATAATATCAGTTAAATAGCTATTTATCAATTCTTCATATTAATAATGTAATATCAATGAGTTTCATTTCTTTTAGTAAATATCTTTTTCATTGATAATAGCCTGATAAAAATTTGAGTTATTAGTGGTGGAAGTTTTAAGTATCATTAAGATATAGATTAATTAGAAATCTTTTTTCCAAAATATATTTTAAATACCTGAAATTATCTATTAAAAATCAATTAAATAATTATTAAAATAGGGTCTGGACCTAGTAAAATTAAATCATTTCTCCATAAATTCTAATTAATTAATTGAATAAACTCCATCGAACCATAATTTAAAAATGATTATAAAGCAATTCAAAAAAGCTTTATTTTCTAACTTTGAGCAATTAAAATCAAATTATTTTAAAAAAAATTATAAAGTTTTAATCTAATTACATTTTAATTAACATGGCAGTAGTTTCCAAATATCATTGTAAATATTGTTTTGATCATTTAATTAATAGTTTGGAAAATAATAGACAAATTATTAAAAATGAATTTGACAGTAATCAATTTCCTCTTTTTGTTACTTGGAATATTTTTAGAAATGGGGAATCTCACTTAAGAGGTTGTATCGGTAACTTTGGAGATATGGACCTTGTCGAAGGTTTGAAGGACTATGCTTTGATTAGGTATTTGTTATTTTTTACAATTTGAGACTGCTAAATTTTATTAACTTGATCCTAAAAAGTGCTTTTCAAGATTCTCGCTTTTCTCCAATTACTTTGGACGAAGTTCCTGATTTATCTTGCAGGTGATCAAATCAACTCCATTTTAAGTATTTATTTTTAATTTATTTTGTATATCAGTGTTTCTTTATTAATTAATTTTCAACAAGCTAAAAATTATCTTGATTGGGAGGTATTTAAGTATAATTGAGTGTAATCATAGTTGATATTAAATAATCAAATAGGTTGGTAAACATGGTATCAGAATTGAATTTAAGAATGAATATGGTAGAACCAAAACTGCCACATATTTACCAGAAATTGCAAGTAATTAAATCATTTAAATATATTTGTATTTTTATTAATTTTTATTTGATTTATCTTTTTATTTGAATTATAGAGGAGCAAGGTATAAAATTTATTTTATATTATTCTGCTTAATGTCTTATTAAATTGAATATAGGTTGGGATCAAGAGACAACTATCCTTCATTTATTACAAAAAGGTGGGTATAGGAGCGAAGTTACGGACGAATTCTTGGAGAGTATCAAAGTTGTTACATATCAATCTGAAAAATATACCTTAACATATGATGAATACTTGAAGCTGAAGCATCGTTAAATTACCTTCACAAGACTGCTTTTGTAATCTCGCCACATTTAATAAATGAACAGATTTGATCAATTTTAATGATTTCAAATTAACTAACTGATAGCTATATGAATAAGGTAAACTTTTTTATCTTGTAATAAATCTCATCAAATTCATAAAATAAGCCTTATGATATTTTCTTCATTTTCTACATATTTTCATTTGCTTATATTACTCAAGAAATTAAATAATTTCCAACTTTTAAATCAAAATTAAATGTAATATTTGATGTATGATTTTCTAAAACTAATAAATGATAAAAAATTAACTCTCTTTTTTATTATTAATAATGTTTTATTTTTAATCAACTTCTATTATCTAATAATTAATTCTTTTTATTAAAGACTAAAATTTGATATTTTATAACCAAATTAAATTTGTTTATAGGAATTTATTTTCTTGTATATTTTATTAATTACTTAAAACAATTATAATTACATAAATTACAATTTAATAATTATATTAAAAATATTAATAATTTTTAATTTTTTATATAAAAAAATCTTAGTTTTATATGTTTCATAATTATCATGTAAAATAATAAGTATGTTAAATATATAATAAGAATATTAAATAAAAATAGTTCTATTTAAAAAATATAAAACTTAATATTAATTAAATAATTTTTAAATACTTAATAAGAATATTATAAACTAATATAATTTATTATAAATATTATTATTTAATTAAAATATAAAATATTTATTTAAAATTATAAGGTTATTTTAACTTAATTATCTAATTTGGTTTTAAATAATAGATTATATAAAAGAATTTAAAATATATTAATTATAATAATTTGGTATAGTACTTTTTTATTTAGTTATATTTTCATTATGTTTTATATGTAGATAAGTACTCTAGTTTGTTTTCTAAGTTTTTAGTTAATGATATGGTATATGATTAATATTTTTATTAATCAAATCAAGTTTAAAATTTAACATAATATACTTATATAATTTTTAAATCATCTTAATAATTGTTTAACTAAATAAATATTTTTTATATATTAATTATTTTATTATTAAAATAATAATAATAAGAATCAATTTATTAAATTTAAGTAAATTTTTAATAATAACTGTTTTAGTTGTGAAATATGAAATTTAATAATAAATGGCGTTTATAAATAAAATATAATTATTATTGGTTTTTTACAAACCTTAAATAATTATAAAGGGTTTGTTATTAAGTTTCAAAAATATTGAAATAAAAAACTTATGAAAATTATTATTTAATGTAAATAGAAGTAAATTCAACTTTGAAGTTTTAAATGACAATATTTTGATAAATAAATAGTTTATATATATTGTATAAAAATATTAATTCTTTTATATATCTTGTATACTATTTATTCTTTAAAATTAACAATATATTTAAAAAATCAGAAATTAAAATATTTTCCATTTCTTTTACAACTCAAATTTCTAAATTATTATAATTAAAAAGTATTTAACAATAATATACCTTTTGTAATCATTTAGACCTATTTATTATGTGTATAAATATATTAGATTAAAATTCAAAATATTTCAGAAAACATTCAAATCCTTAATTTTAAATAATATTTTAGGTTAATAAAAGAAATTCATTTTCGTAAATTACAAATGATGTTAGCTAAATAAAAAACAATAAAACAAATAATGATATAATATTTTAAATATTAAAGAGCATAATATTTCACAAGATATATTATTTAGATTAATGCTACTAAAAGATCTAAAAAATATTAGTAATGATGTAATCCATTAGTAATAATACTTTAACTATGGTGATATGATATGCTGGTAATAAAACAAGTAAACGTGTATTAATACATATCTAAACATCAACTTAATAGATATGCATTGATCTATATTTAATATTTCAATATACATATCAGCTCCTCAAAATATGATTATTAAATAATTTAACAGATTTCAAATTTGTCTATTTACCTTTATTTTAACTAGCATTTTCTAGTCTCCTAAACTTAATCTCGAACAGTCTCTAGTTAGTGATCCAATATCATCATTAAACTGATCCATACAAGAATTCAAATGATGGAAAAAAGATTTATATCTAGCCAATTCAATTTCCATATCCTCTAATTTTCCTACAAGTTCCAAATTCTTTTGCGCGGTCTCGCTGGTTTTTATACTAATGCCCAACTCCCCAAACTTTTTGGTTAACTTGTTCAATTTTTTGTTCGAGATGAGGAAATTTTTAGAATTCATTACTGAATAATTTTCCAATAATTCATTTTCTAGGATATGGATTTGAGCTTTATCATTAGTTAATTCAATATTAATTTCAGATAAGGTTGATATAATTATTTGGAATAATTGATCCATGGCACTATGATTTTGAGCTCCAACACCTCTTAAAATATCTATTAATAATTGAACCTATATTAATAGTTATTATTAGATTGAAAAAAGGTATATTATATACTTTTACCTTATGATTAATATCATTTTCATTACCTTTCAAGTTTATCAAATGGTTTACATCAATAACAGGTTTAAAATCACAATCACATCGAATATCTCCACAGAGTGCAACTACTTCATTCCGTTTTATTCTTAATCGGCAAAGAGGGCATTCGGTAGTATAGAGAGCGCTGGTTTGATTAAAAAATTCAGAAATACTAAATAAATAAAGTTTATATTAAAATATGAAATCCCAACTAATTAAATAATATAGTTTACCATTCTTTATGAAATAAATGACCACCTAAAATATAATTAAATAATTAATAATATTATTATAACATTATAAAGCAATAGGAATATACATCTAGTAACACATGCTACTTTATCAACATTATCATATTTACAGAATAAGCACTCTAAGCAAATGCAACACTTCATAATTTTAGAATCAAAGAATTAACCAAAATTTAATTACTTACAGATATTTATATACCGAAATTTGATAAATGATTTGGTAAAAAAGTTTAAATATTATAATTATGATTCAAGTTTAATAAATTCTTGATTCTTAGTTTATTAATCAATTGTTAATACTTATAAATGATATTATCATTATCAATTATAATTTATTGAATATTGTATAAAATTAAACCCAATTTTAAATTCATAAGTATTGCATCATTTACCATTATAAAATTAAAAATGAAATTTAATTTCTAAAAAGGATTAATATATAGTATATCATTTAAAACTTGTTAACCTTAATATAATCAGTATAGCCTTATTATGATGTGCATTAATAATTATTTATCATTATAAGATCTTTAAAAACGAATTAATTATTCTTGTATTAATTATATCAATATATTAATAAATATTTATAAATATTAAACTTAATTTTATATTAAATGATAATTGGTCAAGAACTTTTTGATATAGGGCAATTTTTAAACTAAATTCTAAGAAACTCAATTTCAACACTAGGGAGAAAATATTAAGATGAACAGGTCAAACATTAGATCATTAAGAACTCCAATTCAATTTGATATTCAATATCAGTGACTTAATTTGAGTTTATTGGTGTATAAATAGTTTTCGATTAACATAACAGTTATTGTATTCTATTTTTAATTTTAAAGCATAATACCTTCTCTTAGTTTCACTCTTAATTAACACAAATCGCTGTAAAATAATGAGGTTGAAATAATGATGTTCAACAGATTTCCCAGTTATAACCCAACCTCTATACCCCATCTTCAGTGGTCTTCATGTTTAAATGTTTCTGCCCCTCGTCACTCTCTAAAATATCTTAACTTCCAAATTCCTAGTCAAGAGTCATTCTCACTCAGAATAGTTGGCCTAACATTTTCATTTATTTACAAAAATGTAATTAATTTAGAAATCTTTGTAACTAAGTTTTGTACTTTATAATTGATTTTATATCCGGTATTATTAGATTTATTGGGTATAAAATGTATAAACACTATATTACCTATATCTACATACTATTAAATCTTACTTTAACTTCAAAATAAAAGCACAAATAAAAAATTTCAGAAAATTTAAGATTATAGAGATAATATAGTTTAGTAAGTCATTTATGTACCAGTTTCCAATTTGTGAGATAATTATTTTTAAATAAATGTAAATTTGTAAAGATTTGATTTTAAGATTATTTAAATATCACTCTAAGTTTTTAATAAGAAAATATATATCAAATTCAATTTAAATAAAATAATATTTAATATGTAATATACATAAATGAATATAAGCTATAAAATTAAAGTTGTAAATTAATATAACATTTTAAATATTTTTTACAATCTTTCCTAATAATAATTTTTTTAATAAAAACTAAAATATAATGATTTTTAAACTAATTGAATTCATTTATAAAATCTTTTTATTTTTGCAAATATATATTTTCGTTTATTTAAACTAATAATAGTTATAAAAGTTATAATTTGATATATATTGGATATAATTTTATTAATATTTTGAAAAAAATTATCTAATTTTAAATTTATATATTTTATAATTATTATATAAAATAAAAAATATTTCTAGATAATATTAAAAATACTGGTTAAAAAAGCTTGATTTCAAAAATAATATTAAATTTATTATAAAATCATTTTTAAAAAAAATAATTTATAGTATTAAATTTTATTATA
>JNEM01005277.1:0-10408 GCA_000697335.1 Conidiobolus incongruus B7586 | reverse complement strand
AATATATATAATGTCAATAATTTTACTAAATAATAAAATAATTATAAATCAGAAATTCAAAAATATATATATAATTTTATATATACTTAAATATATTTTATAATTTTTTATAATAATTAATAATATTATTAATATTCAAATATATTAAATTTGAAATTACATTGGATTCTATATATATTTGAATATTAAATAATTTTTATAATATATATAGCTATTAACAATATTATCTTGGTATATAAAATTGCCATACAAATCTATTTTCCCAATTAAAATTTGCTCTATAAGGATTCAAAGGATAGTGAATTTGATTAAAAGCCTTTTGAACCCTTGGAGTCAATTGGGAAAATGAATGAGCCATTTTTGAATTTTGATGATAAGTAAGGATGGTAGTATTATGTTTTGATATGCCATTAAAGTTTGAATTATTAAGAATAAAGGGATAACGATCTAATCTTGGTTGATCTGAATTAATAGATGGTTTGACATTGGTTTGAATTGGGTTATTTGTTTTAAGAGGTATATTAGAAATGAGTTTGATTGGTTGATTATAAATTTGGAAAGTGGAACCATTTGATTGAAGTAATTCTTGATTATTAACAATTTGAGAATTTTGATTATCTATGTGAAAATAATACAGAATTGTTTGGTAAATTTTTTAAAAAAAATTAAATATGAAATAATTACCTTCCAAATAAAACGGAAAATTATCAATAGAATCGGTAGCGTTCAAAATTGGGTCAATATTAATGTGCCTGTTATAAAAATAAATGAATATAAGTCATTGATTTTAAAATAAATACTTACTTTTCTAATTCTGAAATGATTTGATCATTATTAACAGTCTAATATAAAAAATTAGAAACAATTGGCAATATGAATATCGAAATAATTACAGATGGTTGAATATCAGAGATAGGCTGAGGGTTAGAGCTAATGTAAGTAGGACCTTTTACTCGAATAATCTCTTGAATTTTTGCGATATAGGCTTTGCGTCGCATATCAAATTCTATATCGTTCGTGATTTGAACTTCGTGGGTCCATTGATCTGATTTGTTTTTATATTTCGGATTATAGATCTAAAATAGTGTAAGTACTTCTATTTTCTAAGATTAATTTTGAATCATTACAGCTCGCTTTTCAAGAGGTAAAAACTGTTGAGGAAAATTCTTTTGGTGTTCTTCAACTAAAGGCCAAACGTGTTTGCAATCATTTTCTTTGGTCTATATACCATTAAAAATATGATTTAACTTGAAGTTTAATTTTATTACCCAATGATATGAATCATCCTTTAACTTCCATTTAAACCAAACTTGACCGTACATATCCACTTTATCGACTAACTCTTTGACTGGAACAAATCTAAAATTAAAAGAATTAGTAATAGGAATTATAAAATATTTAAAAAAATACGATAGAGGAAGTGAAACTCTAAGTTTACAAGTTCTTCTGGTGAAAGAGGAGATATATTTTTTAGTAATTTTGGGAGCTGGAGGTTGAGATGCTTTTGGAACAAGTTTCTCTTTGATTCTAGGATTTTTCTTATATTCTTCATACTCTTTATAAGATTTGAGGTCATAAAAAGAGTATCCTAGTACTTCACATAAATGCTCCACTTCGGAGATCTCAACTGTTTTATTAATACATTGCTCCAATTGGAATACGATACTGGCACCGAAAGGTTGAGAATCTTTTTGACGTAATCTGTACCTTAAAAAATAAGATACTGCAGAAACATTGGATGGACTAGTCTCAATGTGTTTATTAAGCTTTTTCAGCACTTTGAACACTTCTTCAGAAACATTTGAATGAAAACGTTTGAGTGCTAATATTGTCTTCTCTTCATAAGGTTTAAAATAATTTTCGTTTAAACTTTCTAATTTCTGAATAGTTAATTCGGTCATTGTTGAGATTAAACAATAATTAAATTTAATTTGGATGACATATTATATATGATAATACACTTGTTTATATCAATTACTATTATTAAATAATTAAATTAAAAATATGGGATAAAATCCTGGTTAAAATTTTGAAATAAATCTAAAATAGATACTACATCAGAATACAATGAAGTATAATATGTTTATTTTATAATTTGAAATTGGTCAATTCAAGTTGAAATTTTAAAATATCATTTAATAGTCATAGAGTAAGATATAAACATCAAACTATGAAAATTTATAAACAGTCATTCGTACAATAATACAATGTTTTTAGATCCACAATTCAATACATCATATATTTAAAATTAGTAAACTTATTTTTTAATTCAAAATATGAAATCTATTTGAATATCCATTTAATTTTTATCCAATCATTCACTTAGATTAATAATAATATAAGTAACTTCGACTCTATTTTGCGATTCATATTGTTCATATTAAAAATTTATAACAAAACATATGATTTTTAAAACTAGATTTAACTTTTAGAATAGAATACAGCATTTCAAGTTATTTTGATTAACAATAACTATATGATATTATATACATTCTAATTAATAATAAAGTTTAAAACCATCTTCACTTTATAAGTCAACAGAATATTATTGCCTCTTTTATTTAATATAATATAAAATATTTTTAAATATTAGCAAATCAATTCATGAATTGAAGATATTACATAAGTTATTCTATTGGATGAAATTTTATTAAAAATAAATTTTGATGTTGTATATATGAGTCATAAAATTAGGCATGTTCTTGTTAATAGATGATGCTTTGATACATGTTACTAATATTTTAGGTTGCATCTTCTATAAATATATATTATTTTTTGTGGCAATAAAGAGATCTCTCGGAGTTTTTACGCTTTTTTATAATACTATCATAATCAAACTTTGACATTTCATTTTATCTAAAAAAAGACTTCCAACGACGCTAATCCTATTATTAATTTAAACCATCACGAAACTTTCGGAGCTGTAAACGACAGAATTCTACAACGTTCAATATAAAAAAGTATTGAAAATTAATTTCTTAATTAGGTAAAAAAGATATTAAAAGTTTGTTAAATATAAATTGTTTGCAAATAGGGGATGTTTTGAATCGTTATTTTAAATATATTTCTACGATTTAATTATTATTATTATATATTTTATTTTTCTTTCAATTATTATATTAAAATTTTTAATATTTTTTGTATAAATTTGATAATATTTTAAAAAAAGTGAATTGAAAAGAAAATAAAATTGCAAGCATGAATAAATATACTTACATCAAACTCAAATCCAATTGAATGATTTTTATTTTATAGAAAGTTATTATATCCTTATAAAATGACAATTTGAATATCACGAGTTATCTTTTTTCAAAAAATATTATTATATATGATTAGAATAAAAAATCAAAAGAATAATAGTATTAATTGAAATATACCTTGTATAATTTATAATCCCATTAAACGAATATTTATTTAATTTACTAATCTAGATCGTGTTTAGGATATAATATAGCAATTAAAGATATTCACCATAGTAGCTTTGAAATTTTCATGATATATCTTACTATTATCTAATATAAATGAGAATAAATATATTTTTCTATATAAAATTGGTCTTATATTGTCTAGTACACTTCCTTAATATAAATCTGTATTTGAAGATTTGATTTCTATAGATTTCACCAGGAGTAAGTAAAAATAATATTTTGTGTTCTAGAGGTTCTAAGAAAAATGATCAAGGATCTATTTCTGTCTTCCAACAAATATAATGTAATAGACTTAAGTGATCATATTGTATGCTAATTAAAATATCCCATATAACTAAACACTCGGTTTATACGTAAGAACTAAAAAGTATTAGATAGATCTCTAATATGGAGCCAACGTTATGATCAATTCTATATTAATAACTTGATTGTGTCACATTTAAATCAACTTATTTCTCAGATTTAAACCTTCATATTATCAATATAACGAAATCGATCAGTGTAATAGGTCAAATTAGCGCCTAAACCGAGAAAAATATATATTTGCCTTGGATCATAAATTGATTCTAGATTTTCGCCAAGATCATTGTTAATAACCTTTGAAACGCGCTCTACTTGTAAATATTATTTAGAATGTAAAGAATAAACAGGCCCAAGTTATATAGTGAAAGATCTCGCCCAAATTCGTATAAGGATCAAAGATTCATTTTGAATTCTCGATATATCATTTACTGATCCTCCTTTCCATCCCAGAAAGATAACCTAAAATGATCATAACACTGACAGTATAAGTAATAAAGGTATTGATATTCATTAAACATTGCTTGAATTATCAAATTAAATCTAATGATCTCGGATCTCCTTTTTTGATCTCAATTCTTCTAATTCAATTAGTCTGTAGATCTCGACGCCCAAAATAATAAGGATGATTATGTGAAATTGTTAAAACAATTAAACTTAATAACAATTTAAAATTACTGGAAGAAGTTTAAATATTAAAGTCAGAATCATCAAACTGATTAATCAAATTAGTATATATAAATTTAAGGTATGAGATTGTGATTCGTTAAACTACAAAAAACCCATGTAGTTCAACGGGCTCGTCTCTCGTCTCGCCCTTTAATTTAAATTTTTAGTTTAAGTGTTTTTATTGAAAGCTACTACATATTAGTAATAATACATTGAGAACCTTCCAATACTCCATATAAGCTTTGACTAGAAAATTTATTCGTCATCTTCTTCTTCGGCGTTGTTAGCGACGTTGTAGTATCTGAGCTTGAAGGTGTTCTTATCGGAAGCAACGACACGTAACCAATCTCTCAAGTTTTGCTTCTTCAAGAACTTCTTGGTCAAGTACTTGATGTAGCGCTTGGACATATCCTTGTTGGAGGAGACGGTGATTCTGGCGCGAGAGTCACGGGCAATAGTGACGGTACCAGCCAAGTTACCGGTACGACCGTCGACCTTGATGCGATCGTGCAAGAACTTTTCGAAGGCGGCATCATCGAAAATCTTATCGCCAGCGGGGGCGGAGGCGTCGACGACGAACTTGTGAGTAATCTTCTTAGCAACTCTGGGGGCCATTTTGAAATCGGTGATATGGAGATAAAGGAGGATAACTTCACCAACTACAGATACTGTAATTAATTCTCCAATGGATAAAATTTTCTAAAATAATTATGGGATTAAATATAATTGCTAAATGTATAAGAATTTTTTTGATGAATATTATGAGAAAACTTGAAATTATAAAATGTTTTGTTGATATTTTGAATAGGTAATAGAGGCGAAAATACACATTTAGGTATCTAAGTAAAACGAATGAATATTTTTTAAATAAATATAGTAATTGATTCTTAAAATATATTTAATTATATAATAAGATTTTGTATCAATAACTCTTTAAAATCTGTATATTAAAATTATATAATATCTAGGTATACATTCTAAAAAGGTATTTTATTAACACTATGTGATAGACATGAAAATGCTAAATACTGACACTGGCTGGGAAGTCAAGTGTCCAATAACTTTTAAGTAAATAGTCGTCTTCTGGGACGGCGCCTGTTTGGTAATATAAAAGGGGTAATTTATCGTTTAACCTGGATTATTGGGCTGTACCCTGGGAAGGGGACCGACGTGACAACTTGGTTGTAGTCAGCATATTTGTAGTTTATTTGACGTGTTTTCCCAGCGTAAGAGTTGCACGTCGGATGGAACGATTGATTGCATTGCTCGGGTGTATTTTGTGGTCACATTGCAGGTGGATCTATGACGGGGTTCGTGAACGAATTGAACTGTTAAGGGCGAACAGGTCCTCCGGTCCGTGACAATACTATTCACATCACTCGAATTATCATTTAAGGTATTTCAAATTTGATTTAAAATGAAAACTGAGGAATTTTGAAATATTAGCCAATAAAAACATTCACAGTCGAGAATCTAATATAAAAAATAACTCTGCAAATATCATTAAGTCTAAAAATAAATCATTTAACTTTTGACTTCTTTACTCTTTAATTCTATCAATATATAATATAATAAAATAATAATAATGTCTAATGAATTGCCAATATGTAAATCGGGATTTTTAAAATCTCAATACGATAATAAATTTTTAGAGTGTAGAATTACTATTATTCCAAATTCCGAATACGTTGTAATTTTGTCACATCCTTACGCTTCTTTAGGTATTTAATGATTATTTCTAATACACTTATTGTTATTCATTTGTTTTTATTAGGTGGTACTTTTGACGACCATGTAATAGTAGCATTAGAAGATTATTTTGTTAGTCATAAATTTTCTACCATTTGCTTAAATTCCAGGTAATTTTATTACAATATTTTTAATAACATTTTTTTGAATTGTATTTAAAGAGGTGCGGGTCAATCCCAAGGGTCCACAACTTATACGGGCCAAGCAGAAGCTGAAGATTTAAAAACTTTAGTGCGTACTATAACGGGAGATCCTACTCATTTTGTCAACCCTGAAGTAGTCAAAATTATTCCTAATTTTAATAAAGTTATTCTTGTGGTAAATATATTTAATTTGACAGACAATATATTTTTTAATAAATTTAATAACAGGGATACTCTTATGGAGCTATACTCACCTCTTCAATAGTTCAAAGTGAATTCAATAAGGAAAACACAAATTTACAGTTTTATACAATTTTAATAAGTTACCCAATTGGTGTGAGATGGATGTTGACACTTTGGAATGGCAAGAACTTCCACCAAAGTTTGAAAAATTTATTAAATCCGGAATCTGGCCAACCCTGCTTAATCCTCTACAGTTTTAAGGATCAGTTTTCTTCTGTAGGATCCTATGATTCATGGCTGGAAGGATTGGAGGAGGAGCTTGACCTAGATCGCAGTACTAATTATAGGGTGGTTTACCACGAGAGAGCTGATCACTTTTGGCGAGGTCACGAAACTTTCATCTTAGATCAGGTGAACCAATGGCTCATTGACTTAAATCTACTTCCTGATGAGACTCCTATCTCAATAAGGGATCCCTTTGGATTAGAGGCTGCTGAAACTGCTGCAAATCTTAGTAGATCAGGTACCATAAAAGGACAACCTGCTGTTGCAGTTATTAAACCTGATGAAATTAGCCAATCTTAAATAAAATAATGCGAATTTTTAAATTGATTTTGGTCAAGATTTTATTCCACACTAAATTTCAAATACACTTAAAAATATTAATAATTATTCATTTTAAAAGATAAAATAGGAATATTTATTAAAATTAATTTAATTTGAAATTAATTTTGGACAATTAAAATATTTAATTTTTGAAATTTTTATATGATTATTTAATCAAACTTATATTGTCAAAATATTATTACCGATTATATTGAGAAAAGTGATTAAACTTATAATAAGATTATTAACTATATATTAATTTAAATCGATAATTACTTTATAATATAATTCTATCTATTAAAATATTATTTTTTTTATTAGAGAATATTATTAGAATTAAAAATATTTATCGAATATTTATCAAAAATGAATTCTTCAGTTAATAATATTATTCAATTTCTCATTATTAAATATTATATTTTAATATATGATCTATAAAAAAAATATTTATAATTCCTTGATTCATATTAAGTTAAAAAAAATAAATTACAAACTATTTATTACCATTTATAGATATAGCAAATCTTTTTGAAATGTCATAATTTATTTTAACAATATTAAAATACACTAATTAATCACTCAAAATAATAGTAAGATTACTAATAATTGAATAAAAAATAACTTTTAAAAGTTTCAATATCAAATCACTTATAATACAAATAGAAATTTTATTTTGTTTAATTAATTAAGCATTTGGTTAATTAATTCATTTTTTTCCATCAATCTGGGATTATTTTGGATTAGTTGACGTGGGATTTGCTGAATTAATTCTTTTAATTTTTGTTGGTGGCCAAATCGAGAATATGCTTCCAAGAGACCGAGCCACGTGATATCGTTGGGCTCAATTTGAGAGTTTTGTAACATTTGGTAGATGTGGTCAATGGTGTTGAGGTCGTTGAGCTTGAGGGATCGCTGAATCATGAGGTTGTAGCTATGCACATTGTATCCAAATTGGTTGGCTTGGATCTGTTGGAAGTAGTATTCTGTCAAATTCAGCTGATTTTTGTGGTTGTGGTATTTCATTAGTACATTAAATATGCTTGTGGACAGCTTGATGTTTTGCTGCTTGAGGATGGTTATGATGTTGGTTAGTATCGGGTCTGTGGAACTGTTGTCAGCTTTACTGAATGCATTTAATATTGTGGTGACAAGATGGTTGTTGAGTTGGACGGAGTGTGGCATTAAAACATGCCAGAGGCGGTAGATCACATGGTAGTATTGCTGCTGACTCAATTCTGTGATAATTTTATTCAGTGTGAGTTTGGGTAATGATATTTTGCGATTTAACAAGATCTCTGTCCAATCAAGGAGTTCAGAATGTTGATTGTGTATATGGAGATAGCTGAGGATTCGCGAGGCCAGGGGTGTCGTCACACAAAATTTGGACTCCTTGAGCCTCTCAAGCAGAGTGAGCATATCAAACTGAGGGAACAGCGTCCTGCTAAGATCCGATTGGGCGTATATCAGAAGTTGATACGTCCGTAGATCGAATTTGGGTTTGAGTTCGTCTAGGAGTAGGGATACTGTATCAAAGCGCCTCACACTTACCAACAGCTGTATCCACGAATTAATGAGTGGTGTTGGTATATGCGTCCTTTCGCTTGGAAAATCGTCACATGTCTTCAGTTGATTAATATACCGCCTAAGCATCTCCCAAGGAGCATCCCTGATGAGACAGAGCTGTGCGATTATGTACATGTATAGGGGTATATGAACTTTCCAACTCATAGACTTTAATTTGCAATATACTGCCCAATTCTGGTCAATTCTGTCATATTTTGAAATATTCTTTAATAGTGGATGATGGTTTAGAATTGATGAATATCGCATATATTTACCCCTTATATGAGGCTTAATTGTATTGTAATCATTGGGATTAGCGAATAGTGCACAACTGGTCAAGGGGTCAACTATCAACTCACACCGATTTAACGATAACCATAATTTCATAGCTTCCTGATGACGATTCGTTCTCAATAAAAATCTTAAAAATTGAGCTAATCTAGTTAGATCGGGTTTAGAAGATAACGTTGTGCTATTGACATCTTCAACTATTTTTAATTTCAAATTCACAGAAGCGGAAGCTTTATACCTTAAACAACTACTAAACCTCTTAACATTTGACGTATTATGGGTTAGTATTATAAAATTAGGAATTTTTATCCTATGTTTACAATATATCGTCTTTATAATAAACATTTATTCCAATACGGTATTAAATTATATATATTATTTTGTTACAATATCATGTAATAAATAAGTAAATATAGTATTTTTAAAATCTATTAAATTTCGTTATTTTAACATTTACTTCAATTGAAATCAATTTATAAGAAATTTCAGAATGATATTCTAATAATAAAATATTTTATGGGATTGATAATCTTATCTTATCTCAAGATTTATTATCTGATTTTTTTATTCAATTAAATACTGGATATAAATTAATTATCTATATGATTTTTTATTTTTCTTCTGAATTATAGGTTGAATCAAATGAAAAAATAGATTACACAACGAAATTTCATGTTATATGAAAGATATAACATTTAAAGCTTAGAATATTTTAATACATTTAGTCAATAAAAATAATAATATGATAACATATTCAAATCTTCATAAACATTACTAGTTGCTATATCTATTTACAATTGTTTGTAATTTGTAATTGGAACATATTGAACAAAATACGTAAGCATTTAAGTGAAATAAAATAAAAGATATAAGTTAATGAAATAAAATAAAATTTATCAGTAATATGTTCAAATTAAATTATAATTTTATTTTTTGGAAATTATATAGACATTTAAAAAATCAATGATTTGAACTATGATTCAATAAAAACTTGATATAGTTCCATATTAAAATATATTCTATCATAAATTTAGATATTTGCTTCAGCATATTATTGCACTTACCAAATATTTTTGAAAAATAAAAAATTAAATCTAATTTATAAATATCATAAATTTTTTGGTATTGAATCAAATAAAGAAAATTTAGTTTAGCTCAGTTTTGTCATCAATATAATAGAATGGTAATAACCAGTAATTGATTCTACGATTGAGTATAAATATTGAGAAAATTTATTGAATGGATATTTGAATATAATTATAATTTAGGTAGTTTTTAGTAATCATTATGGGATTTGTGAGTTTATTCTATATGAATCATATTTAAAATTAAGATATTTATACAAATAAATTATATTTATATTTATTGAAATTTGTATATTGAATAATAGGACTATTAATATAATAATTGAAATATGATTTATAGATATTTGATTAAAAGCATAGTTTAAAAAACAATTTTATATACCAATTATTA
>JNEM01004868.1:0-10113 GCA_000697335.1 Conidiobolus incongruus B7586 | reverse complement strand
ATTATTAAACTATTATTGACTATTATATAGAATTAAATATTAATTATTTATCAATATTTAAAAAATATTTAAAATTTGAAAAGCTAATTATATATTTCTTTTATATTATTAATTTTAATATTTTTTTAGATAAAAATAAAAATTATTCTTTTGCCAAAAGATATTAAATAAATTATGAAATATTTAAATAAAAACTTTAAATTTTATTTATTTAATTATTTTTAATTATAATGAAATTTATTAGATTTCAAATATAGTTAAATTTATTAGTAATAACAGAAAATAGATCTATTTCAAAGTATATTTTAAATTGGCTACAGAAAAAGATATTATTATTCAATTTAATAATTCTTATTACCACCTTGGATATTGTTGTAAAATAAATATATAGGTAATTACCGATTATATCAAGAAAAATCACCATTGTTATGACCTGTGTCCTATATCTAATTCATATATAGCTATCAGCCAAAATCATTACTCTATTACTCTGATTTATATTTAAAAACTATTTCAAAGATATAATAAAGCCTCTTTATAAATCCCTTTGGGTATAGTAATTAAAAGTTTTGTATATTGTTTGAGTTTTATGATTTTTGGATTGTCAGCAATAAATAATTTCAACTACTTGTCAACATATAGATGGTTTCGCAATTTGAATTATATGATGTCTAAGGTGAGGTCTTATTTGTCCATTTTATATGTTGGTTAAATGCGTTTGAACAGGGGGCTAATAGCCATCCATAGAGTCTCTCTTATCATCACGATCTGAGTAGTGTGAATGACTTTGAATTTGTTTACTAGATAATTCTTCACTAATTTAATTTGAAGACTGACCATTAAGTAGTAAGTATAGACAATTTATCAAGAATTATATCTTTATACTCATACTTTATTTGGAAGAGTTGAAGTGTTTTGGTGATGATTTAATGTTATAGCAGTTTTCCAATCGTTCAGAAAAGACGCACTTGGAATGATATTAGGGAGATCAATATTCACAACGACCAAGCTCTGCATCAAATTAATTCCGCTGATTTAAAGTATCTTTACTTTCAGTACTATTTTTCAAGTAAATGGATTAGAAACTATCAGTGCGACTATAGAAATTAGAATCAGGTTGGTAAAGACACTGGTCGAAATCTTTATTTCGAACTGCCTACTGATTTTTAATTATATTGTCAACCATATATTGCTAGGGCAGCTTGAAAAATGCGTAAAGGGATTTTTATTATAATTTGTATTATATTGGGTAAATTGCTTTGAAATTATACAATATCTTTGGCCAAATTTGATTAAATACTGCTATATTAATTGATTTATTTCATAATGATTTATTTATTGATATCACTATTCATTGCATTTGAATTAGCCGAATATTCCTTTCAATAATATGTCACCCATATTAAATCAATAATAAATAAATTTTTCAACAAATATTTTTAGTATATTGTTAGTTTAATAAGTGTAGTTGATCAAGTTCATTAATTCTTTTAAAATTAATTGAATAATGTTATGAATAGAGATTTTTATTTATTTATTTATTTATATTTAATTAAAATTTATGAATATCAATAAGGTTATATCTCATAAAATTAAATATATAACCATTAATAATATTAATTTTTATTTTTAAATTTATAAAATATTTGATATGTAAAATTAAGAAATTGAGCAGAGTACTAGAAATCTTAGCTTTTAATAACAGTTTAAAGTTGAATTGATAAATTAAACCAATCAAATAAAATAGATAACTGTAGCAATATGATGGAATAGTTAGAAGTAACAAAGGTAAAGATTTTGGAATTGACATTGGATGAGTACAGACTACTCTATTAATCGAGATTTGCTTATTAGGAATATTTCATAGTATTCAATATGCATTCAGTACTAGTTGATCGGAATTTGATCAATTTCCAATACTGACTCTTGAGTGCAAATACACTAAAATCACTTGGAGTCATCTTACCAGGTTCCTTGATCTTCACTAATTGATTTATCATCCCTAATACTTGCAATGGTTTAGCAATTTGAACTGTTAGAGTTGAGATTTATATGTTGTGAATTTTAGCACCTAACAACAATTAGAATATATATAAGCTGACATAGTAACTGCGTATCTGGTTAATTTATATTAGTTTCATGAGCTATATGACCAATTCTCAATATATTTACTTATTATCAAAGAAAATTTGCAGGCATAAATTTAGTTGGAATTAGTCTAATTTATTTTTAATAGTTGAGTAATTTCTTGATTCATATTTTAAATTAAGATGAATTATCAATTAATATATTATAATTGAGCTCTTTATTATAAATTATTTTTTATTTATTCATAAATTTATTATGAGTGAATTATAATTAAATTTTAGCTAAATTTAAGTTAACAAATTGAGTCGATTAATATAAAGTTATATTATTATATCATAAATAGTTTTTAATCAAAATTTCTAAAAATTATTAAGATGTTTTACTATAGCTCTTTTGACAAATTTCCAAGGTTATTTTGTGTGAAAATTTAAAATTTTATTTCACAATTATAGTTCAAAATAATATAATATATATATATATATAATGAAACTTCAAAAGGACACTAAATTCAAAAATATAGTAATATTATTATCATATTTACTTTATAATAAATATATATATAAATATGATGTTTAAATTGAAATATTAAAATTCATTTAGAAAATATGGGTTATTTTAAGTTTTTAATTTAATTAAATAGATTATTATTAATTAAGTATCCTATGAATTTTGTAAAAGTGGAAATTATTCACCATCCAAAAAAGGATTTCGACACAGATATAGATAAATAGATACTTTCATAGCCTACTCCTCTAACTTATAAGGTGGACAACATTGCTGAGGCATACAGGACTCCGAACAGGTAAGAAGGCATTTTGTAATTGAAGACTCCGATTCTGGAAGTGTGCTTGTGGATGAATGATTGATAGTTGTTATTTCTGGTTGAATGGTAGCAGAGTGTACTCCGTTATCATGTAGTACTTTTTTAACTTGGCTTGCTATTTCCATGTAATCTTTCACAGATACCACAGAAATGTGGGCAGATGCTATGATTTTGGTATCACTTAATTGCCAGATATGGAGGTCGTGAATGCCAATAATTCCTGGAATGTTTAAAATTCCCTTGCGAATGGTTTCCAAAGAGATGCGGCTTGGTGTTCCTTGCAATAGTACGAATGATGCACTCTTGATGAGGGGAATGGTGAATTTTATGATCAGAATAGTAATGAGAATGGAGATAATGGGGTCAAATAGGAATTTTTGTTTGAAATCACATAGCCATAATATGAGAGCATTTGCTACCACTGCAATACTTGCCAATGTATCGCCTAGGATGTGTAAATAGACTCCATACATGTTCATAGAACCTTCTGCATGCTTATGGGAGTGCTCGTGATCAATTTCGTGTGACTTATCGGCTTTGATTTCAATTGCAGTATGCTGTAATGATTCATTATTTAAGTTTTTAGAAGAATAATGATCTTCAACTGTGTTGAATTTTTCAGAAACCACAATACTATCATTATTAATATTCTCTATGGGTGTAATTGTACCAGTGATAGCTGTAGATTCAACTTTGGATTCCACATCTTGAGAATGGTTATGGCTGTGTCCATGATCATGACTGTGAGAGTGGCAATGACCATGACCTCCGAATAAAAACATTCCAAATACATTAAAAGCTAATCCCATACTACCAACGATTAAAATTAATTGAGGATGTTCAATTTCTAAATATAGATTATTATTATTATTAAATGATATTAAATGTGTTAATAAATAAATTTACCTTCAGTATGGAAAAAACGAGGGACAGCTTCAGCTACTATAGTGAGACATAGCCCAAGGAGTAGTACAGCATTGATCAGAGCACCCAAAACTTCAGCTCTCTGCCAACCGTAAGTATATTTTGGATCATAATCAGTCTTACTAGCCAACTAAATATCGTAATCAATAAAAATTCCAATATATTTTCACAATAAATTTACCTTTGTAGCATAAATAGCAATCAATAAGCTCACAACATCGTTTAACATATGAAAAGCGTCAGCGATCAAAGCGATAGAATTGACCATATAACCAATAATTAATTCTGCTAACATTAGAGCAAGACTCAAAGTGAGCTGAATCCACAATTTGGTGGACTTAGAAAATATTGGTTTCATGGTACAATAATATTAATACAAAGTTAAATAATATAGTTGATAATCAATAAAATTTAATAATTATAAACTTTTTCAATTACTAATTGAACTAATTTATACTATAATTTTGCTTAACCAAAATTAATGCTTTGAAATTTATGCCAAATTTAACATGGTTTTGAATTAATTAATTCAATCTTAAAATTTTAAAAATTTATGGCAATTAAATTTATACCTTGAAATTAAGTAATTGTATTGGCAAAAAAAGCCATAATATTAAAAAACAGAGTATCCATGATAGTAAGATTAAAGTAAATTTTATATTCCTAACATATTTTTATACTTTATATATATATATGTTTATACATTTATACATAAATATATTTATAAATTAATTATAAATTAAACTAGAGACTAATCGGATAAAAATTAATCCTAAATCTCAGTTTTAAAGCAAAATATTATAATTAATGCGAAATTTTCTAATAATAGAAATTTTATCACACCTTAAATTGAAATTTTCATTATTACGTCAAAGGTAGTAAATTTCTATTTAATTATTTTTAATTTGGTTTAAATCAGTGAATAATCTAATTATAGTAATTGATTAAAATGAACAAATTGTAATAATTTAATCTTTTTGGATTTGTTGAATATTTTTGCTTAATATTGACTAAATTATTCTAGTTAATGGGAAGTTATTAATTACAGTATAAATAACTCATTGATTTTGCTTGAGACTAATGAATTGATCAAATTCACTCATGTCTATAAGTGATATCTCTTACAATATTATATTGATAAATACATTATATTTTGGTATAAAATATTTGGAAATGGTTTTTATTTAATTATATATATAAATTTCAAGTATTCGAATTTGCTCAATAATTATAATAACTAAAAATGGTATAATTTATTGCACTTGGAATATCAAAATTATCATTTATAATGTTAATTAATTTCATCTTTCCCAGAATTTCCATCGGTTCTGAGCACCCTTATTTATATTGAATCAAAGCCCAGATAAGCTATCCCTTGCAGAACAGATATTTGAATAATATTTTACAATGGAACTTTGTTTCAACGAATACAATACTAGAGACACTATTGTCATCCTTGTTCT
The DNA here is from genome assembly GCA_000697335.1 of Conidiobolus incongruus B7586. NCBI lineage: Eukaryota > Fungi > Entomophthoromycota > Entomophthoromycetes > Entomophthorales > Conidiobolaceae > Conidiobolus > Conidiobolus incongruus. The sequence goes on along the minus strand of JNEM01004868.1, from coordinate 4,815 downwards.
AAAATAAACAATTCTGACCATGTTTTTGCCTCTAAATTACAAGAATAAATTGGAATATGATTGAGTAATCTTGGACAAGACAATACAACTGGAGATATTAAAAACATTTAAACTCCTGGTAAATTTAAGTTTTACTTAACTTTTGATATTAAATAACTTTTTAATTCAAGAGAAAATAATATCAAACCCAGGAAAAAAAGTATACTTTTCTTAGGACTTTTAATATTTTGAAAACAAAAATTTAAATAAGTGAATTATTAAAAAAAGGTTATAAAATATTAAATTATTTAAAATATTGGATTAAAACTAAAATTATAAATGAAATTAATTTTATAAATTATTAAAGAAATTTTTATTATATTATAATTTTTAACAATATTATTATATATAAAGATAAAATTGGTTTTTATTAATATAAATAAATTAATTCATTTGGGATTATTTTTAATATATAAAATTTAATATAGTCTCTATTATATAGTTTATTATTAATATAAAAAAATTAATAATAATACATAATTCAATAACAAATTAATTTTTTGATCTTAAGATAAAAACATTAATAATAAAGTAGTTTTTTAATAATTTGGCTTTAAAATATAATATAAACTATATATATAGTTTATATTAAAAACCTATCATATCAATTATTTAAAGATATAAGATAATTTTATTTTTTGAACTCAAAGCTTAATTAAAGATAAAAAATCAATTATTATAATAATAAAAATAAAACAATATTGAAATAATCTTATTCTAAATTTAAGGAAAAACTAGTCAATAGGATAATATAGTATTTTTGATATAAAATAATTATTCTTGGCAAATATCAAATAAGTGAAGCATATGATAATTATATGTATTTATATATATATAGCTAATAATAAACAAAACTTTCATAGGTTTTAAACAATACTAAAAAATGAATTGGGATATTGATAATATCAGAAGTATACTCCTTTATTATCTAAAAGTCAATCAAACTAACTTTCAAGGGTTGGTACTAGAGTTTGTTCCCTTTCGATTTCTGGACTCTAAGTAGGACTTGGACAAGGGTGATCAAATTTCATCAACTTTGCATAAGTTTAATTGTAAGCTTTATTTAAATAATAGTATTTCAATAACAAATGTTCAAATGAATTATCGATCCGATAATTAATTAATAAGTTTGGCATTAATATCCATTCTTAATTTGATAAAAATACATATTTATATTTTTAAAAATTGCAAATAAGTTATTTAGAAATGAAAATTTGTTATGTTGATTCATTGATTTTGTTGATATCATTATACATTTGTAATTCTTAAACAATTTCATTCATTTGAATGTCAAATATGAAATATGCTTTTTGAATATTTATACTGATCAACAATCTTGTTGAATAAATTTATCAGTCCTATTCACTTGAACAATCCAATTCATAAAAAGTTAATTTCCAAATTAGGAAATAATATATTATATTTTAATTTTTTATTATTGAATTAAATTATTTCGGTAATAAGGTATTCGATTTTTATTGAAAATGTCAAATGAAATTGAATAATATTGTATATTGACAATTTTTATAAAGTTAATAGTTTGATATATAATCATTTTAATCACTTTATTTACTTTTTATTCACTAATCCAATCAAATATATTAATTCAATAACTTGGTTGCCATCATTGTATTGGATTTCTGAAATTTACTTAATCCAACTATTCCTTGATTATTTCTCTTGTTATTTAAACCAATCTAAAAACTGATCTTGGATGAAAATTGGTATAGTGTACAATTTTACATCCTAATATTGCATTTATAGTAAATCTCTTCACATTTTTAATAATATCAACAAAGTACGCGGTTATTTCAAAATATTAATATCTATATATTTGGTGAGATAATTCACTGTAAAATTATCTTAAGTTATACACTTTATTCCGAGTCAATTACAAAAAGATAATGATTAGCTACTATTAATATATGATTTTTGATGCTATTCGTTTCATTATGATTTTAATGAATTCAATTGAACTTAGCGTAACCTTTTTCGATTAGAAACGCTCTCTAAAATTGACATTGAACAAATATTAATTCTATAATTGCCAATTGAGTTGGTACTAATTTCTTTAATAATCAATTATAACCCAATCAGCTATTTAATTACCTATTGATTATCAAATAATATAATCTATTAAAATTATTGAATTAATCAATTAACTCGAATTTACATTTTGATATGTTCAATATTCAAAACTAAAACCTCTCATACTTTAAACTAAAATAAATTAATATAGTTAATTATATATAAATTATAGAATTCTCAAGTAATATTTCTTATATTAAAAAAATATTATATTAAGATTGAATATCTGAAAATAATACTATAATATTCAATACCTTGCAAGGACCTATCAATTTATTTCAAATTATTAAAAATTAGAGAATATATTATTTTAGTATAATTTTTGCCTCTAAATGGTCTTCGATTATAAGTGAATATATTGAGAATTGGTCATATAGCTCATGAAACTAATATAAATTAACCAGATACGCAGTTACTATGTCAGCTTATATATATTCTAATTGTTGTTAGTGCTAAAATTCACAACATATAAATCTCAACTCTAACAGTTCAAATTGCTAAACCATTGCAAGTATTAGGGATGATAAATCAATTAGTGAAGATCAAGGAACCTGGTAAGATGACTCCAAGTGATTTTAGTGTATTTGCACTCAAGAGTCAGTATTGGAAATTGATCAAATTCCGATCAACTAGTACTGAATGCATATTGAATACTATGAAATATTCCTAATAAGCAAATCTCGATTAATAGAGTAGTCTGTACTCATCCAATGTCAATTCCAAAATCTTTACCTTTGTTACTTCTAACTATTCCATCATATTGCTACAGTTATCTATTTTATTTGATTGGTTCAATCAAATATTCAAAGTTTCAATTTCTAACATTCTGTTCAATTTCTTAATATTTCTATTATCTTAATTAGATACCAGTGGTTAAATGAAAAATAATTAAAATCAATAAATTATTTAAAGTCCATAATAATCCTATTATGCTGATTATTCTATTATAACATCTAATATTTTTATAAGAATACAATTGAAAAAAAATTACCAAATTGAATTTTTATTAATTTTCATAATATAAATAATTTTGAAAATTTTAAAATATATTCAATTTTACATAAATATAAAATATTTTATTTAAATCAGTTTTATTATGGTTGTTATATTATAACTTGTTCCACAATTAAATTTTATAATCAATTAGGTAGAAATATAATAAAATTCAAAGGCAATTTGTAATAATAATAATAAATATGATACCTGAACAGTGGTTTTTTATATATTTAGTGAATAATGAATACAGATAATATTTAGATAATAATACTATTTTAATACCCATGTTTTATTATTATTATTGGATCTTTAAATCAAAATAATAAATTATTTAAATGAACATTATCAAATTTGACAAAACTAATGATAAATATAGTTAAATAATTGAGAATTGAACTATTATATTAACAGATTACAAATATCATTTTGTAGCCTGTATTAATGTTATTTCCTACTCAAAGTACAATTTGAATATTAGATTAAGTTACACCAATTTGATTGAATTGAATTTAATTTGGGTTTATCTTTAATTTTATTCATATTTGACCAAATCACTTAAAATGAATTTGGATAGTAATCTTTATTTATCCTTTGAACTTGGAATGATCTATTTTGTTGAAAGTCTAGTCAAAGTTTTTCCAACCTTATTATTATATTGTTTAACAATTAGGTGCTAATTTCTGTTATTTGTAACTTAGAAGATATTATATAATTTATTAATTATATATATCAAGATTATGTTTTCAAGTTTAAAATAATTAATTAATCAAGCAATTTTTTTATGTCTCAAAGAGCAAAAAATGACAATATAATAAAAATTTTTTGTAAACTATTTTATTTTTAATAATAAGCAATAAGGAATTGAATTGATTATAATTATATAATATGAACATAATAAAAAATTGGAAAAACTCTAATATATAAAAATGATAATTGAAAAAAAAGAAATTTTTAATTTCAATATTATCAAAATTAAGTATTGACATAATTTAAAAAAAATTAAATATAATGATTAAAATAATATTTATATTAACTAATACGCAATATAAAATTAATTCTCGTTTTTTTATTATTAAATCCTTGTTATTTTTTTATTAAGCTTCTGATATTTAAACAAGTTATTATTCAAGAATTAAATTTAATTTTAAATTCATAAATCTGTTTATAAATTATGATTACCAAAAAACAAATATAGATATAAGTGCTATAATTTAATAAATATAATAAAAATAATATCCTTGCTAATTTTTTTTATTTAAAAAATCTTTTATAATTTTGACTTTAATTTTTCTAAAAGTTTTATATAAAATTATTTATATTTATATACTATCAAAATATATCTTTAAATATTATTTCATTTAACAAAATAAAATTAAACTTATTATCTATTAATTTACCTTTAGGAAATAAATATAAAAACTATATAATATAATAAATTAAACTATTAAAATTTATTTGCATATTAGATGATTATAAGTTAGAATTTATTAAAAGAAATTAATTTAATCTAATTTTATATTAAATTATATCTTTAAAGGTTATTTAAAAAATATATAATTATTTAATTAAAATTTTTAAAATATAAAATTTCTATTTGTAGCTATATTTTGATTATTTATATTTAATTATATTTACTATATTTATTTTTATTTATATTATATTAAGTTATTAATAATCTATTTATTATTTTGA
>JNEM01004207.1:0-14472 GCA_000697335.1 Conidiobolus incongruus B7586 | reverse complement strand
TATTAAATAATAAAATAAATTATAATATCCAATATATTTTTAATTTTTAATTAAATCAAAAAATAATAATAAGTATTGATTTCCTAAATTTAAATTAATTTAAAATAAAATCACTTGAAAATTATAAATAATATTAATAAAATTAATGGTAATTTGAGATAAAATAATATTTTTATAAATGTTTACAAAATTTAATTAATTTAAAAAGATTTATAATTGATGAGTTTTAGTGATATTAAAATAAAAAAACCATTTGATAATTATTATTAAATTAAAATATAATAAAATTTAACTTAAAATTTTTAATTAAATAATATTTATATAAAGCAAAACTACAATATATATAATATGATAATATAAATTCTTTTATATATTCTATATCTAATTGGTTTTTAAAATAAGCAATATTTTTGAAAATTCAAATATTAAAATATTTTCCATTTTTTTATTATAGACTAATAAAATTTAGCCTTAATAAACAAATATATTAATTTAATAACTTTGTAAATTAATATATATTTGTATATTAATTTAAGTCTTAATATCCAATATATAATATATTAAACATGAAATATTTAAAAAGTATTGTATATTGTAATGTTTTTATAATATAAAATAGAATAAAATTTCAAATTCACTAATAATAAAAATATTAAATTTAATTACAATTTATTATATTAAAGAATAAAATATTTTCAAAGTAAAGATGTATCAAATTAATTAGCTTTATTACGAATATTAGACAAGAGTGAATATTACATTTTATATAACAAATCATTCCGATATCAAAATGATGATAATAAATTAATCCATATATATGATGTTTATATGATGCATTTTTATATTTGAAATTTAAGATAATCAAGTTATCATTTGAATCTATTATTATAAAAGCAACCATTTTATTTATATTATATTAGGTTCTAAGGCACCAACTTTATTTATTATCTAAAATATTCTTTAGTTTTAACTATATTAAAAAAACTCATTAATAAAATATGTTTTGATCTCATATATAGAAAAATGAATTTTTTGGACAAATTCTGAAAAATAATAATTTTCGATTTTCAAAAAAAATTATTAAACTAATATTTTTTTTCTCAGTATATTGTTTGGTGTAGAATAATTAAGAAACATAAAAAATATATGATAAATTGATTTGCGAGTTATTTAATTATGTTATTAAGAGTTTGGTATTTTATTTTTTTAATTATAATGAATCAATTGTGTCAATGAACGAACTTATTTGAGAAATCATTTTGTATTTGAAGTTTACTAAAACATGGGATATTGATAATTGATGCTGAGATTGGTATCAATGATGGTAAAGATTAACTTTGAAATCGTTAAATTTAAATTGAATAAAATTTAAGTAGTGAAGTAGAAAAATATTAATGAACTTTATCATGTAAAACTTGATTAATAACTTAAATAATCTATTGATCAATAAAGTAGTTATATATTATAATATAAAAGATTTAAAATATAATTTTATATACCATCTTCCAATATACTGATTTTTCATTTTGCTGTGTTTTATATTCATTAAATATAATATTCTGAGCCCATGTATTTGAATTTAATAATTGAAATAATTCATAACAGTTTAACTAATAATGGAATAAACTATGCATAAAATTTCAACTTATATAATTCCGAGACATCTATAAAATAATATTCAAAACAATTGTATCAAATTTTATATATTTGTACATAATTGCCACAATTTCGATTACTTGTAAATAATAACTCTTTGGAGATTTAAATGAAGACTTCAAAAAGTGTGGTATTTGTGGTGTTTGAAAGTAGGTTTATTATAAATATGGTTAAATAATTAACAGAGTAAATTTATAATTATTAAAATTAAAATAAATTTATCTTATAGTTAGAAAATGATGATTTAAAAATATACTTATTGTTAAAGCTAATTATTTTTTTATATTTTTCAGTATATTTATTTTTATAATTTCATTAATTATGCTGATTGAGATAATGATATAAAATTGCATACTAATCAAATTCTTTATTAAGAAAATCTAATCATTCAAATTAATGATTATAAATAACTTACCGTTAAATTTGAGGTTAATATTAATATGCTTAAAAAATCCTCAAAATTTACATTTAATTGATTATTAAAATTGATGTTTTAAGATTAACTGAAACAAATTCAATAAGCCAAGTAACAGAATATAAATAAATAATAAATCAAATTGTAAGAGGTTACATATCGCCTTCTATATTATCGGGTGTATACAATGCTCGTAATTTGTAAGCGTAATCCAATTATACCAACTACAATAATATCTGAAACTAGTTTTTGAATATAAAAATTAATGAGTGATAGGCAGTATATCCACTCCAAGTATTGAAGATCTACAACTTCTTAATAAAAATGAAATCAATAAAGGTAGAAAATTATGACTAATTTGAAATAAATCAGCAAATATTAAAGAGAAACTAGTCATTAAAAATATTTAATTTTGGTAAACAAACTAACGTTCTGAATGATTAATGACACCAAAATATATGAATGATCGTACAACTCGGATGATTCTAAATTATAATATACACTTTGTATATTAAATTATTACTAATAATATTTCGTTCTTTCCAATTAACACCTTTCGAATACACTTATTAACACAAATATATTGAAAATTATCAAGAAAATTGGAATATTATAAGGTGGTGAAGATATTTCGGATGTTACTAAGCCAATATCTAGTCCACAGCTGGTAATGTTTAATTAAAATTTAAGGTTTGCATACACGTCTCGCTTAAATAATTTGATTTATTGTTACAGATCATGGTGATAGTGTGCAGATAATTAATCAAATAACTATTAATAGATGAAATTCTGACTTCTAGATACTTTCTCATTATTTCTCAATATAATATGAATTGAGAATTTTTATCTTTGATTAAATGCAAAATATAACAAACTTGGATAATTTGTATTGAATCATATTTAACATTATATGTGAATCTTGATAGAGTATCAATTATTGATAAGTTGCTGATAATAAAATTGTTTATGATATATAATATAAATCTTTCAATTGGATATATAAAATAAATGCTTTTCTGGGTTTTTATTATCAGGAATTGAGTTTGTTTGTTAGTATAACGGAATATATTTTTCATGAATGGTAAAAATACTAAAATTTACCATACTCAGTAATAGAATGAATGAAACAATGAGAAATTTATATTAAACAATATCAAATCCATTATTAACTCAAACTAAGTTAGTATAAAAGGGTGTAAATACGATAATTCATTAATAATTAATATAAATCCTTGGCCACTAGAAATCATCCATACTTTCTCAGATACCTTATTTAAGTATTCTAGGATAAAACTAATAAATTATAATATTTTATATAATTAAATATTTCAATCCTTCATAATTTTCAAGTTCTACCAAATAAAATGGGATTTATACGTGAGACTATTTACACAATTAGGATGTCGTAATTACAACTGTAATAGGCGTAAAATCGGGGGATAAATGTTAATTTCGTTATAATATTTATTTTTCAATGAGTATGATTGTTAAGTTTAATTTTAATATATATAACAATAGTAGTTAATTACCTTTTATATTATCTTATTAAAATATATTAATTAGAGAGAATAATTTATCTATTAATGGGTTAAACTGAACCTTAAAGTCAAATAACCGATTCAATTGATTAATTAAAATACAGTAATATTATTATTGAATTTTTTATGTTTTTTCTTCAATTTTCTTTTAGTTTTCAATGAATTTTTTTGAGGTACTTATTTATATTAATTTACACTAATGCAGGAAATTAGTTTATTTAGCCGTGTATAATAATTAGATTGAATGTTAAAAATTTTCATAATCAATAAATTGATTATTGAATAATCTAATATATTTAGTCGTGTTATTTTATTAAATTTTTTTAGAATTACAGTTGTAAATTATTTTTAATTGATAAAAAAATTTTTTTTTCTTTAAATCATATTAATAGAACTCTCAAGTGATTGGTAATTGGATTGGCATAGTTTTCTAAATTTATAATCAAAAACAAATTACAAGTTAATTCCATATTTAGGTCAATCAAACTTCTAATTGAAAAAGTTTTAATTGAAGTGATTTGTAAGTCGGATATAAAACAAATAATTAATTTTTCTTATCAATTCATTAAAATAAACTGTAATTAATCAATTTCTCTTATACATGTAAGAAAAAAATATATATAATTGAAAATTTGAATATAATTAATTGGAAAGTTTAATTGTAAATAGTTTGATAATTTTTTATAAAATAATAATTGATTATAAAAATAAGTTGAGTATCATGCGAAAAAGATATAAAGTGATATGATTATATACAAATTAGGGAATATAGCACCGCAATATATATTCTGAATCGTCTTTTTTGTAACCTTTTCAGCTATGATTCAATAATCCATTAAAATAAACTTTTCGATGGGGATTGATAAAACTGGTCAGGTATTTTATAACTCGATGTTAGGATTTTTTTTAATGATAATTAGTTTATCCTACTATATATTATTATCCTTTAAAATTTTACGAAATGCTTACTGATTGGATGTACTTGATTCCGGTTCAAAAGATAAAGTGTAAGGGAATTGTTGGCTATTCGCTTGATGGTCAGCTGATGAATTATAAGATGATTCTAATAATGAAAAATTACTATTATTGTGATAGATTGGACTAGACTGGATTGGTTGAAGCGGACGTGTTATAGGTTGCGTTGTTGACATAAAATCAGAAGGCTTATTTTGAGGAAAAGGTCGAGGAAAGTTATCCCCGTAGATACTTTGATCTTGAGCAGATACAGTATGTATAGGCGTAGCCAAAGGCTTTTGAGAATAGTTTAGAATTTGATTGGGAGCTGGATTTGGTACATAGGGATATAATAAATTCATATTACCTTGTACTGAAACTCCTTCTTGGTGAGTTACTGGTATTTGATTAGCAAGAAAAGAGTTTGGTTGGAGATTATTGCCCATGTTATGGCTGCTAGATCCATAAGAAGGATTATAAATAGGATAAGTATAAGGCCCTTGTGTAGAGTTGAATTTATGAGTGTTGGTGTATTGATTTGGTATAAAGAACGGGTTATTGACATTACTTTGGGATGGATTGGGCAAAGCCTGCATCACACTTGTATCTATTTGAGTGTTCGGAAGTTGATGATAAGAAACCGGAACAGAATTGTAACTTGGCTGAGATATCGTATAAGGATTAAAACCTGGAACGGTGTTAATATTATGATTTAAATAAAGAGGATAATCCGTTGATATATTGCTTCGAGTGTGTGGGTAAAGAGGAGGAGTGGTATTTAAAGGATAAGGATTAATCTGCTGAGGATTTGTTTTTCTTGGTTGAGGCATAATAGATATCGTCTTGAAAATTGAATCCATATCGGTTCCCAAACCACATGCCTTTAAGGCACCATCTAAAGTAGCGTCAAATTTTGACTTTGGACCCCTCTTCCTATGCTCAAGTTTATAAGTACAAACAAATCTTTTTCTCTCACAAGGCCTACAACCATTGATATTTTTGTCACAAAAAACTCTCTTTATTCTACATTGATCACATGGTCTATTATGCTTAGTCGGAGGAGTTGTAGTAGGTGCTCCAGGTTGAGAAACAGTGGAGCTAGTGTCATTTGTAGTACTGACACTGTCTACATCCAGCTTGCTTTTCGAGTCCATGATCTTTAAGTCATTAAAAGGAAATGAGGTTAAAAAGTGAAAGGTTACTCTATTAGTCTGGAGTTCCCACTTATTTATATATTGAAAAATTATCCAATTTTCCCTAATTTTACTAAATTAATTCTTAGTGATGAGATTTTTGTGCAATTTGGTTGAATTGAACTGATTTTTCAGTGGTTAATTAATTGATGATAAAATTGGTGCTTGAGGCATGTTGAATTGGAGTGTGAGTTCTCTCTGATATAATGTAATATGGGTGTATCGTGCGAATGAGTGTTTCACCTATGGCTTAACTAGAAACGGGATATTTGCTGTTTGTATCACAGTTATGAAATGATCACCAACCATTTTTTATAATTAGGCTTCTATTCCTATCGTGCCGAAACAACTAATGCGCATAAAATCTGAAAAAAGAAAAGTTTATGTGGTTTCCTTTTACGATTTTTATTGTCCGAATAATTTGGATTTGATTGGATTGGACTAATGAACCACATCACTGGCCACTCATATTTATTAACTTTGTATTTTTATAATATTAAGTAATCAGAATGAGTTTCAATGAAAAGATATAATTTTCACTCGGTAGTGCAACTTGAGTCTTAATCCAAAAATATTTCTCACAAATAGTTCTTCCGACTAAATATTATTTATTTAGCATAGCTTACTTAGAATATTGAAATGCTAAAATGTTAGCAAATTCAATACTTACTTTGTTTTTGTATCAGTAGTGAATGTGAAATAACAATTAATATATCTATCATTATTTGTTAAACTATTAGTAATATTATTTAATAGATATGATATATTCATTTTTCCATTTTCGTATTTATATAAGATTTTAAATAATAATTTTTTTAAAAAAATTAATCTGATCAAATATATAAATATTTAATAAAAAAAGAAATAATCTATTCAATGAAATATTAATATAATTAAAATATTAATTGAGATTATATATTAAAATTTTATAAATTATAATAAATTTTATTTATTATTTGATATTAAACTATATAATATTATATTTTGTTAAAATGACCATATTGAAATTATCAAATTATAAATTTATATTATTAAACTATCCAATTTAAAATAGCTAATATTTATTAAAAAATAGTAAATTAATAAAATGAATAAAAACTCAATACAACCTATATATTTTTTAAGTTATAAGAAATATATACTATATATTTACTTATATTGATCATAATTTTAAACTTGATAAATTCCATTTTGCCATTATACAAAATTAATGTAACTAATAAATTCCCTCTCTCTCTCTCTCTCTGATAAATGTCGAACAAAAAAAAATAACAAATGGGAGTGATAATTTCTAATTTTGGAAATAAATTCGAAGTTCTTTGAAAGAAATTAAAATTTTCCCTAGCAATTTTAATATATGTACTGAAGAATCGAGTACCTTAAATCAGTTGATAAGCAACTAAAGATACCATCAGGTGAAATAAAGAAAAATCAATTTACAACTATTTTATATAGATATAATAATTATACTTAAATTTGATTAGGTTAATTTATAGGATATATTTTTTTGAATGACTTATTTCTTCCAATGTCGGGAAGATTTTTTAAATATTATTAATTTATTGAAGACTTAGAAAAATAATCAATCAAGTTGATCAACAGTTGGATAAATTTGAAGAAAAAAATAATATAATACAGATTATCAACATATTTAGTATATTAATAGTATATTTTCAAATATATATAAATGGAAGAAATATTTTATAAAATAAAAAAAATATTATTTTTAGTAATATCAATTTATGTTTTTGTTGGAATGATAGATAATATTAATTATTATCTGATTTTGAAAATTGTTCCTATTAACTCAAGCTTAAATGATATCAAAAACTCAGTATTAAATATTAATTTATAGATTAAAAATATGATCGATAATCAATAATCAATTAATAAGGTTTGTAAATGAAAATATTAAAAGAACATTAGATGTTAAAAATCTTAAAATAAAATTATTATATATATATATATATATTTTGGATATTTTTCTTTAAGGTTCAAGAGAAAAATTCTTATCTAACAAAACTTAATACGTTGATCAAATTTAAGATATTATATAATATAATCAACTTAATTTATATTTAAAGAAAATTATTTAATATTTCAAATTAATACTTCATTCCAAATAGCATTTGCTAAATTTATCATATTAACAAAAAACAAATATAGATACTCGATAGCGCTAAACATAATTGAATACATACACTCATAAAATTCCAATAACGAACATCAAACCAAATTTATTTGATAATTCAATTGGAATGAATATAATATCTACTAGGATTACATAGAGTTATTTGTAAACCCAAATTTAATTATTGAATAATCGCTTAAATATTTATATACTTTAATTTATCAATAGTTTGGGTTTATAATATTAAATTTATATCAATAAAAGATATATATTATTGAATAATTAATTGTATTATTTTTATTTGACTTAATACTTTATGTTTAAACCTGATTTTAAAAACTAATAATTAATAATAAAAATTAATTAAATTTCCCAAACTTAAATTATTTTAGATTAAATTTACTTTTAATTTAGTTATTTAAAAATAATACTAACCTGAATGTTAATATTTATTATAATTAAATATTCATATAATACATAAATATATATTAAGACTATTTGAGACTTTTTTGGATCCTTTTTGAAATATTATTAATATTTTGATAAATTATTTAATTTTTAAAAGTTTTTTTCTCTAACAATTGGTAAAAATTCAAGCATTTAATTTTTATGTCATTAATAATATTAAGAAAATAATATAATATTTTTAATCATATTTTATATAAGTTAAAATATAAAACTAGATATTGATGCCATTATATAAACTTAGATGTTAGTGTAATTAAATTAACAAATTCAGCAAGATTCATAATAATTATAGAAAAAAAAATAAATTATTATTCGTTAACTATTAAGTTAATTTTGGTGTGAATTTAAGTCAATTGTAAAAATAATTTATTTAATAGTAATAGATCATATTTTTAATATTTAAATTTAGTAAATTATACTTTAGAACTAAATAAGTTTTATATCTTATACAGATAAAAGAATATTTAGATTCATCTTTATTACTTTTTACATTATTTATTTGATTGGGTTTATTGTTTGACTATAATGATCGGTAAAATGCAAGTTTTTAATATTGTTTACCTACCAATCTTAGTTTATCTAATTAAAAAAATTAATTGATAATTTAAGTTACAGTACAGGACTGTATCCATACATGAGTATATTACTAATTTGTGAATTAATGAGGATTAAAGCGTAAATCTTTTAACAAAAATTATATGGTACATATAATAGACGGATTTAATGGTTATGTTTCTGACGAATTGATTATTATGCATGAAATCATAGACTGTAATTTGTAAATTTAAAATTTTCTTCGACAATAAAATTACTGATTCAATTAAATCAATGTAAATTATATTATTGGCTATTATTCGCCACATTTTTTTCATCAATTTTACAATTAATTTTATAAAGTAATGCGCTTGAATATAATAAAGAATAGCTGTTATAAATATTTATTCCTATCGCATAAATGCCTTTTTTTTCATACAGAACCATATCAGTTACAATCTAAATAATTTAATTAATTCTTGCATACTTGAAATTACCAATAGAATTCAATTTCGACTTTTTTGCTTCGATCGGTGATATTTATTTTACTTTACTTTATTTTTGGTAAATATTAACCACAATTTAATGACATAAATTTTATAATTAATTATAATTATCTATTGTCTTAAATATAACATTAAAAATGATAACTATATTTAGTTAATACTATTTAAAAAATAATAATTTATTTATCCGTTTTAAAATTTTACTATTCTAAATAATTTGTTAATAATATAATATTTTTTTAACTTTGATATTAATAAATTATTAAATTTAAGATCAAATATATATATATTTACAATACTAAATTATATTGTTAAAATTATTTTACTATGATATATAAATTGTTAAATTTATAATTGATAAAAAAATGAATTTGAATATTTTTTTAATCTTTATATCCAATATTATTTATCAAAATAATATGTAATTCATATATATATCATTTTAACAAGTTATTTAACAATACATATTATTATTATTATTAATATTATATTCATAATTATTGAATTTTCAAAAATAATAAAAATAATTATATAAGATATTAATTTTATATTTTAATATAATTCATTTTAAAAAAAAAATAATAATTTTTCTTGAACTAAAATAATTAGATTAAATATAATGATTATTAAAATAAGAATTTTAAATAATATTAATTTAGAAATAATAATAATAATTAATAATTAATAATAAAATAAAAAGTTTTTTTTTTAAAATTAATTACAAAATAATAATTTAAAAATTTTATATAAAAATTTTATTTTATTTGTTTTTTTTTGATATAAAAAAATTCCGGTTAATTAATTTTTAAAAATTATTATTTAAATTAGAAAAACTTATCATATGAATTATTAATAAGAAATCATTTAAGTTAATTCATTATTTCATAGATATCTTTGTACAATTAGCCAAGGTACTTAAAGCAAGTGTATTTTTATTGTTTTAATATCAAGTTTTCATGACTTGTACTACGTTTAAATGTTATGTGAATTTCATCTTTAATAGCAATAATGAGTTTCCAATTTTATCCAAGTATTGAAGTTTAATTGAGTTTTAAGCTTTAATTATATTTTATCAAATTTATTTATATTAAATTAAATACAGAATTTAAAATTAATACACAAAAGTATATAAACAAATATTCATAGTTTGTTTATAAGTAAAAATATATTTGTGGTAAATATGAGAATGTGACAAATGATTTGTAAACATACTGTTCCGCCAATAATTCATGCGCAATTAGTTATTGTCTACTAATTGAATATGATCAATATAATTAATTCTTACGTTTCAATTTTAATTTTGAATAATTCAAATCCTGTTAAAAAATATGAAAGTTTTTCGGGATTGAAATGAAAATAGTTATTAAACAATTCGTTTTGGTAAAATCATCGTTCCAGTTAATTTTATATGGATTCTCTAATGTATTAGTAATTTGATGAGATTAGATTATTTTTAAACCAAGTGCAAATTTCACAAGCAATTAAATTATCCATTACCCATATCCGCTAGAATAGATCCGATGTATTAAATAATAAGCATCGCTCAAAATTCTAGAAAGAGAAATAATTCATTTGGTTCAGGAAAAATCATCAAAAAAGTAATGGAGAGACATTTGAGAAAATGGTAATTAGTTAAAATTAAATATTTAATTAATCGTTAATTAAGCGATGTCTATTTTGGCAAAAATTTTGTACTAAACCATCTAAATCAACTTTCTGGTCTTAGCTTTTATTACCGTATTATCTATTTAATCATCCGAATCGCAAACTGTCATATCACAAAATGGTAATAATACAGAGTGGATACGTATCAGTTAAATATCAATATACTGGATATCCAGCAAATCATTTTGCAAGTGGATACCAATCAAATTCAATTAAGAAAATCCACTCAATCCTGTGATCAAGAGCAAAACTCTAATTTTCATTGTTAAACTCATAATAATTTCACTCAAAATTCTTAAAAAAAATAATAAATTTAAATAAATATAAAATAATTTTAATACATAAGTTTCCGATTATATAAAATATTGAATTATACAGGTTTTTAAAATTATTTATAATTTTATCCATTTAATTTTACAATAATTCCGATATAACAGTTTTAATACTTTTGTTATAATTAATTGAGTTAAAAATTTTTTTTAGTAGAATTTTAAGGTTACCTCATTTATACATACTAAATTATTTGTTTAATATTATCAAAAAAAGTTTGAAAGTTTAAACTTTTAAACTTTTTGATTAATTAATCTAATCATATAATATAATTGAGGTATTTTTACTAAATAATCATTCAACTCTTTTGATATTGATGTTAATTATCTGATCTATATTTCTCAAATTATAATCTTGAAAATTAATTATTTCATGTCTAAATCTATTGATGAGCATTAAGCTACATGCTTTAGGCTTTGCATTTTATGGAGAATTTTATTGGATATAGGGTAAGGGCAGCTTAATTTAACCATAGTTTTGAACTATTACGTGATCATTTTAATAAACAATCTTTTCAGCTAACATGATATCATTAATAATATTAGATACTCGTTCTTTGTAAATTATTTATACATAATAATAAATATTTATTAGCTAAATTTAAGTTTTCAATAATTCATTAATAAATAATCTTTTAATATCAGAATAATAGCTTGTTCATATTATAAGTAAAATCAATTTTCAAATTTTCAAAAATTGAACAGATTTTAATTAAAATTTTTCAATGTGTTCTCAATTGATATGATAATATATAGATTATAAAATTTAGGTTATATCCTTTGATTTTAAAATAAGTATATATTATATTTAACAAATTCTATTCAATCTGACAATCTTAAATAAAAATTAATAAATAATTATTCCAGAATATATTGTTTATTAATATTAATTATATGTATAAATTTTCGATCTAAAAATATCTAATAAAGCTTTTTTCGGGATTTAAATAATTTAACAACTTATGTATACTAAATATATTTTGTATGGGCTTATAATTGAATTAATAATATACTTATATATTTTGTCTTAAATGATTGAAAATTAAATGTAAATATAGTAAAATTTTCAAAATGAATTAAAAATTTATGCCAAATCAAATTATTTACATTTTTGTTTATTTCAATAATCAATTGACTTAGTAGAGAATAAAATTTTAATATATATTCAGTATTTGCTAATTATATATAAAGCAGATGAATTTTTATCAACTTAATATTTATGCATCACATTTGGTGATAAATAATAAATAATAAACAATAAATAGAATAGAACCTTCTTATAATCTTAATATAACAAGATAACTTTAATAAATAATATTTTGACAAGGGCGCAATTTATATAATTAAGTAATTATTAATCATTCCTTCAAAATTAAACAAAATTATTCAAAAACGTCAAATTCACTTATAATCAAATATAAGATTAATAAATAGGAAAATTTCATTATATTTCAATACATCTTAAATATTTGAGAGTTTTCAAGTCAGTAAAAATAGTTTCTTTTAAAAAATTTGATTATATATAAATATATTCCTAATTTATTAAAATAACTATATCAAATTCAATAAATTTAATTTAATAATATTTTAAATTTATTATTTTTATTAATTTTCTAAAATTATAATATTTAATTGAATTATTCTATAATAATATTTATTAAAATATTAATTAATTAAATTATCTAAGATTAAAATAATATTACATTGCTTATCTTTTTTGTTCTTTCCTCATTTTAATGCCATTAATTATTTTTTAAATTATCCAAAACTAGTTGGTATTAATTATCGGTGAGAATAAGTAGATAATTAATTTCGATTATTATTAAAACAAAATAAAAATAAAAATAATAATGTTTATTTTTGCCATTTGATGAATGAGCTATTAGCTTAATTATACGCTTTTTTATTTTGATTAATAAATTCATTATCAATTGAGAAATTATAATTTTTATCATTGGTAATCATTCCTCACAATAAATTCAATGAATTTATATTTTATTGATAAAAATATAGTCGGGATTGAAAGTATGTTTTATCGTTAAAAAATATTTTTTAAATTTAATATATTTATTATATATTTTGAATTATACAATTTCTCAAATTTTTTTATCCGGCAATATATTCGATGTTATGATATTGAAATAAAAATTCTTATTTTTAAGTGGTAACTCATTAGTTTAATATTACTTATCATTTAAAACCATTTTATTTATTGGATATTCTAAAGTATCAATCCTGTGCTTAATAATGAGTGTATAATATATAAGATATTTTATATTATATATATAAACTTAGCTTATAAATCAATAACTATGATAATGAATAAAAATATCTAATATTGGAATTAAGGTTTAATAACAAAATTTTAATTTAAAATTAAATAACTTTTATATTTGAATTTTTCTATCTCTCACAAATATTCAATTAAGCTTAATACATATTTTCATATTGAATAAATTTATTCAAAATTATAGTTTTAAATAATTGTTATTAATTAAAATATTATTATTTATTATAATCAATATATTTTTAATTCTAAAATTTAGTAATAGAATTATAATATTATTAAAAAATAGATAATTAAATATTATTATTTGAATACTTTAGAATTATTGAATTTTAATTGAAAAGAGGTAATATTATTTCTTAAGATCATTATTAGTATAGAAATTAAGTAATAGTATAATTTTGAAATTCAAATTAAATAAAATAATTTAATAAATAATATAAAATTAATAGTATCTTTTATTATTAATAATATTTTTCTATACTTTTGGTAAGCTTCTAATATTTAAAAAATTATTATTTTTATTAAAAACTAAAATTTGATATTTCATAAATTAATTTAATTTATTTATAAGGATTATTTTTTTTATAAGTTATTTTTTTAATTATCTAAAAAAATTATAATCACCTAAGTTATAATCAGGTGAATATATTAGATATGGTTTCTTTTGTTTAGTTTTTTATATAAAAAATCTTTTATAGCTTTTGTTTTATATATTTTATAATTATCATATAAAATAATAAGTAATTTTAATTTATATTGAGAATATCATTTAAAAATTATTTTTTTAAAAAAA
>JNEM01004104.1:0-10171 GCA_000697335.1 Conidiobolus incongruus B7586 | reverse complement strand
TAATAAAAAAATTATCAAAAAAGAAAAAATTATATAATAATATAAATAATTAATATAAAAATATAAAAATTATATTGTTAAATAATATTAAATTTCATTAAATAATATATTTAAATATCCAAAAAAAAATGCAAGGAGTAAAGTCAATAAATTTCTAAAAAATATATGATCTAGTATAGTTAATATAAAATAAATATATTAAAATTTATTATTAATTATTGAATTATATACTTAATATCGTTCCATTATTAATATTTTGAAATTATTAGTAAAATGGTCAGATTCAATATTAGATCAACTCCATTAAGTATTAAAGAAATCTTTACCCAAAACTTCATTAATTACTACTACCATTGAATATCCCAGTATGGTCAAATAAAACATCATCCCCATTCAATATTTCCTCAATTAATAAAATTATTTAAAATTAGGAATTAAACGACAACATGAATCCTAGTGGATTTAAATTGAAAATTACCGTATATCAGGTGATTTTAAATTCCTTTTTTTCTAAAACCTTTTGGAAATAAATTGAGAATAATTTATAAATAATTTATCTTTAGTTTTGATAGTGATCAATTACTTGATAATATAATACTTAATATTTTAATTTATTTTGTTATCTAATTTTAATGAGATGATTATTTGATAACATATCAAAATTTATTAAATTTTAAGTATTCCTTAAAAATTTAAAATTAAACATAATAATTAGTGACGTAAATAAAATATAAAATTAAGAAACATTTTAAGAAATTTGGATTTTCATTTAACTTGCTAACAATTTCAATAATTTTAAAAACTTCTGACTCCGATTCAAATTCCACCTCATCTTAAGCGGAAAAATTTATAATATATCCAATATTATAAAACATTATTTTGGTCAAATTTAGATATAATTTCAAGAATATAATTTTTATTAGATATATTTCAATATCATTTCATATTATAATATTCATTTGATAAAAATTTAATTTTAAGGATTAATTATTATTCAATTAAATATAATTTTTAAGGAATAATTTTATTATAAAAACTTTAATCGTTTTATTAATAAAAGATAAGATTAAAACTTAATAAAAATATGTAAAGTTACATATCTAGTGTAATATCAAATTCTTAGGTGTGAATTTTATATTTTAGATACTGGTTTAATAACTCGATATTCGGACAAGCTTTTCATATAATCATTTTAAAAAGTTTTACCATAGCCGTTAAGTTTTTTTACATAATTTCATTTTATTATCCAAAATTTATTCAATTTAACACTTGTGTCATATGGATTAAATGTTGATAAGTACGGATACTAGATGATAAAATTTTGATAATGTGATTCAAATTAATACACCTTATTTCTATTAATTGAAAAAATATCGAGTGTTTTAAATTGATTTTAAGTATGTTATGATATAATATAAATCCGAGTGATCTTTGTTTTATAAAACCATTTCCCGATTTTAAGTGGCTTTGGAGAAGTTTTATTGATTTCTATTTTAAATATTTAGTCCTTTAAATAAATTTTCGCCAAAATATAATACTATTGTAATCATGATACTAAATAGAAAGTCTCAACTATATTACTAAAATCAAAATAGCATATTCAAACGAGCATTATTTGTTGATTCCATTTACTTTCATTGAAGATAATATAATGATATCAATAGTGAGTCAACTTATATCTATCCCTTTAACCTCAGATAGTAAATTGATAAAATTATTAAATTTCAATTGCATGTGGTTATTAAACCATTTCGAACTAAGGTATACATAAAACATACATAGTTATTATCAAATCGTTATCTTATTGCATATTAATCTTATTAAGGGAGTATTAAATGATAAAAAATATCTAAATAAAAGTTATTTTTGAACTTATTTTATAAATATTTATATCACTCACTATTTTACTCTGATATAGGAACATAATTCACAAAAATAACCAAATAATCAATGTTAAAAACCTTATTATATACATTTGAGGATATTATAACGATTCAACCAGTACATTGCCAAGTTTTTTTATTTATAACACTTTTATTGACATTTTTTTATAATTATTTTTTTCAAATTTATTTTTGTTTTCTATATATCAAATCTTAATATATTTTCATATCATTTGAATACATTTGCTTATATAAGTTAAATATATTCAGTTACTCTATACTCTTATATATATTAATTCAAAAAAAGTTAATAAAATGTGAATATAATATCACTTAATTTTATGCTGCTGAAATTGGTAAACTATATATCATATGATTAAGTAACAACAATTTATATCAAAAATCCTCAATTATTCGGTATTATGTTAGTGAAATTAATTATTTTTAATAAGTATTTTTATTCAAATTCTATAAGTTATTTGATCTGTTAACTATTATTGAAATATGTCCAGACCTTAATCAAAATATTGAAGCTACACAAAATAGTAAAGTCACTACCTAATTTAGTAATTTGGATGTTATGAATAAATTTTTATTTCAAGTGAAAATAATTTTTTAAAGGGAATTAATTTGGATTTAAAAAACTTAATAATTTGAGTTTAGTCCCAATTTTCTCACAATTGATATATATATATATATTTTCTATCCCGCAAAAATTTTTTTGATTAAGTTCTGGACTTTAAATAGAGGTGAGAATGTGAAGAGCTTAGGATAAATATAACTTGAACTACGTAAATTTATTCAATGCTATAATAGCTTTAATAGAATCACTAATATAATTGAAGATATGAAATATTAAAAAAATAATTAAAGATTGAAGGATTATTTTAATAACAATTAATATTTAGCATCATTTTATTTGAACAGATGCTGATCTCACTGGTCGCTATTTGATTGGCTAAATTATGGTTAACTAGATCATTTGATTCATTTTGGTCATGTCACAAGCTTAAAAGAGGTTGGTAAATTGTCCAAAAATTATTCAGATGTACTGTGAGGTCATTGTCAAATTTGGTAATAAGACCCTGAGGAATATCCATTTAACAGGGATAAAATACCCCATTAAGATTATATTGTTATCTATTTCTATTGATAAGATCATATTTCAAGTTGGAGATTTATTAATTTTTGTTAGGGAATTTACTTAATATATTTAATTTTCAAAATCAGTCGATTAAATTGAATTTTTAAGAGTAATAATAATAGTGATTTAATACATACTAATTTGGCGATAATTTAATATTTAGTCTATTTAATTTCGCCAAATTATATTAAAAATTGAAATAAATTTTTTTAAATTGTTAATATAATTGAAAATATTAACATTTATTGAGTTGATTAACTAATATTATAAAAATCAATGATTAATATATATATATATATATATATATATTAAAATTGACTTTTAATATCTCAATAATTTTATTTCAACTTAAATTTTAATAATTAATAAAAAATAATATTTTTAAAGGGTTTGAATAATTTAAAATCATTTTTTCTTATACATTACACTTTCAATTATTTATATTAATTTTTTAATAATAATAATAATATTATTATCTGATAAAATTTTAGTTTGATTTGAAGAAAAGATTAAACTTTTTAGCCAATGGTTTCAAATTTTAGGAATTACATATTTAATGTTTTAAGTATATAATAGTCTTTTTTCATATGATTTTAGGGATCATGTGATATAAATATATCCATACATCGGTTACCTTTTAAATTTAATGGGTTAAAAAAGAGTTTTTTTATAATAATTTGATTAGCAATGGATTTACCAGATTGTATGTCACATTAACCAATTTGACTGAAATTTTTTCCCAGGAGGGTAAAGTCCAAATTGTCATATGATGTTTATTTTTAGTGAGAACGATATCCACCAGTTGACTCATGTCAGATAATTGAGGTATCAATAATAGTAAATATGCCTTCATATCCAAACGATGTGAATTTTTCTCTTACAATAGAGGGAATAGATATTGATTTGAAACTTAGTAGAAATTTAGTATTTAAACTCAATAGTTGCTTTACTTTTAGTTATCACAACATATTAATTCAATTTGAAATTTACCTTATTTTTACTAACATTCCCCACTACTTCTCTGATTGCTAACCACTTCTTGCAATCAAGATACTATTTATTTCTGTTTGTATCTTACTATATTTCATTGTTTGAACAATACTTCTCTTTTAACTAATTTCTGATTAATCTCTCTTTACAATTGATTTGTATTTTAAGTGAACCTTTTATTGAAATTCAAAATGAGTCAAGCTGACTTACCCGTTAACGAAAAATTCGAATATAATAACAAAGAACAAGATTCAAAATACGCCGTTAGGGCTGCCGAAATTGATCCTCTTGATGACAGAGAACCCGATGATGGTATTCCATATCAATTCACATGGAGAGCTACTATCATTGGTTCTCTACTTGGATGTATTGTTGCTGCTAGTAACATGTATATAGGTTTGAAATCTGGTTGGACCTTTGGTGCTTCCATCTTCGGTGCCATTCTCGGTTTCACTATTTTGAAGCCAATGGAAAAACTTCCTCCTTCTTGGGGTGGTGGTGCGTTCGGTATCAAAGAAAATTGTACTGTCCAAACTGCTGCTACAGCTGCTGGTGGTCTTTCAGCTGGTTATCTTACTGCCATTCCCGCTCTTTTCCGTTTGGGAATCTTAAAAGATATTGATGGTATTTGGGATATGATGTTCTTATGGACTACTGCTGCTGCTTTCTATGGCTTATTCTTTGCCATTCCTCTCAGGAAATACTTCGTCATCCAACAAAAGCTCGTATTCCCTTCCCCTGTCGCTGCTGCTGTCACCGTCAGAACTTTACATGGAGCTCCTGGTGGTAATTCTGAAGAATCCAATAAGGGAAAAGCTCAAGGAAAGGTCATCTTGTGGTCTTTCCTCGGATCTACCTTCTACAAGATTTTATCCTATTTCGTACCTTTCATCCTTGATTTGCATCCCTTATACTGGATTGGCCAAGCTGCTGGCTCCAAAGCTTTAATGGATATCTCTTCTATGTGGAGATGGCACATTCAGCTTACCACTGCTTTCATCGGTGCTGGTATGATGATGGGAACTAACGCCGTCTTATCTCTTACGGCTGGTAATATCTTCGCTTGGGGTATCGTTGCTCCCTGTCTCTTCTATTACACCGAAGGCATCGTTAATCACAAATCTCCTTGGCAATTCGCAGTCGGTACTGATGGAACTATTACCCCTCAACTGTGGTTATTGTGGCCTGGTGTTGTTATCATGATCTGTGCTAGTTTTACTGAACTGGCCTGTCAATACAAGACTGTTTACAACGGATTCAAGGGAGCTTTCTTGTCTCTTTATAATATTGTCGCTAAGTTAGTTGGTGGTACTCCTAAGCAAATTGGTAATAGTGATGGCAGTGATTATGATCCCGTCCCTCAAACCGAACAAATTCCCGGCTGGCAATGGGGTAGTGGTATTGCTGTTAGTACCATCTGTACGATTATCATTTTGAAAGTCTACTTTTCTATTGAATGGTACTTGGGATTATTTGCTGTCATCCTTGGTTTTATTTTATCTTTCGTTGCTACACAATCTTCCGGTGAAACCGATATCAACCCTACTGGTGTCATTGGCAAGACTTCTCAATTCATCTTTGCTCCATTTAAACATGGAAGTGTTAACATGGACTTACAGGTCAACCTTATTGCTGGCAACGTTGCTGCTTCTTGTGCCGCTCAAACTGTCGATATGGTTGGTGATTTAAAGACTGGTCACTTATTGAGAGCTTCTCCAAGATCCCAGTTCTACGCCCAAATCGTTGGTTCCATCTTTGGTGTCGTTGTTGCTGTTGTTATCTTTTGGGTCTTCGGTAAGGCTTACCCTTGTTTCCTCATAATGTCTGATGAAGATGAAAACTGTCCTTTCCAAGCTCCATCAGTTGCTGCCTGGCAGGGTGTTGCTGAAGCTTTGACTAAAGATATCTCCGCCTCTGTCCCTCCTTCTTCTAGAATTGCCTGTTTGGTATTTGGTATCATTACTATTGTTTCCACTGTTCTTAAGCGCACGCTTTTGAAGAAATATGCCCACTGGGTCCCCAACTGGAATGCTTTTGGTATTGCCTTGGTCAATCCTTCTCCTTATTTGTTGTTGGCTTCCCTCTATGGTCTTATTATTGAACAAATCTGGGCCAAGCGCAACCCCGAATCTCATAAGTACTACAACATCCCTCTTGCCTCCGGTATGATTGCTGGTGAAGGTATTGGTGGTGTCGTTCAAGCCGTCTTTGAAATTTGCGGTATGGTTCAATCAGATTATTCTACCAGTTTTGCTTGTCCCAAAAAGGGATGCTAAATATATTCAATTTTCAAAAATTTTTAGTATAACAATATTTTTCAATATTATATATAATAAATTTTTCATTAAATAAAATTTTACACTATTATTAATTCTCACTTTTATATTTTTATCTTATTTTTATTATATGTTTTATTTCTATATTGCATTATATTATTAAATTCTTCAAATATTAAAATTAATCAGTAATTTTAAATTGAGAACTAGGTTTTAAAATCTTATCAAAGATAATACTTAGAATTTGCAAGGTATTTGATTACAATAAATATTAAAACCATTGCTTTCTAAAACTGCCTTCCTTACGAAACAATATCTTATTTTAACCTTTATTCAATATTTTACCAATATTATTAAAAAAATTTTTCAATTGTTTTTTCTTAGTTTATCAAATTTTCAATAAAATTTTGAAAATTTATTCCAGATTGCTAATGTTAAATTACATTTTCAAGTTTTTTTAGTCTAAACTATTTAGCCATTAAGGATTATATTTCTGATTTATAAATGATATTTATCAGCTGATGTATTGTTTGTATGAACCTCATTTTTTGAATTTAATATATTATATAATTTTCCATAGATCATTTCATTTGAAATTGATGAAATATTATTCAAGGTTAAATACTCACATTTAAAAAAAAAGTTCATAAATATTATCTTCCGAAAATGCGGGTGAAAATAATCAAAAATCAAGCTCAAAATTTAAATTTAATAATCATTAACACTACTTGAGAAAACACTGTTATGATCAGAATTAAGAAAAAGGGGTGTTCCAGGAAATTCGGCTATAAGATGGGCTGATAAGGTGCTTTATTGATTTTGTCAAGTATAAAGGAAGACCCTGATCGGTTTTATCTTTGGATGAATAATCCAAATCCTGGTATTTAGAGTATAGGTGATATAAAGTGATTTATGAGGCATTGCGGTGGTTTGGGTGAATAGCCAATCAATGAACAAAGAGTGAGTGAATCTATATGTGAGGGAAGAATGGCCATTACATTGAGTTAGTGTGAGGATAATTTATGAGACTGGACTCCTATCTCGTGGAAATATTTTGTAAAAACATTCACATATTACTAGATCATATTTTAAATACTATAAAGATTTAATAGACCTTGATTCGATATTTATCTTCAAAAATAAAATTCTTTTCCAAGTTAATTATTCAAAATATAAAACTAAGGATCGATTGATTTATATTATCAATAAATACACAGATCAAAATTAAAATATATACAATCAATGTATAGCAAGATTTTTTAATATTATGAGTTTTTATATTCTAATTCGATATTTAGAAATTCAAGTTATAGATTTTACTTATTTTCGATTCAAATAATATAGCCCAGTATATAAATAATTACTACAATATTAATAGTAGTATAGAATAGATTTTGTTTATAATGGAGAATAGTTATGAAAATGAAATACAGCCAATTTTTCAAGAAAAATAATTTCTTAAAATATATATATAATATTAAAAATTTATGAAAAACTATAACAGAGGAGTTGTATATAATTTGAATAATAATAATATTCAATATTATAAATAATATCTATTAGGTGAAATATTAGCATGAATTTATTTTTCAAGTTGTGTTATTTGGTATTTATTATTAAAATCCAGTAATGATTTGAATATCAATAAATCAAGTCAATTTAAATTTATTATTCTTAAATATTCTATTTTAATTACTATAAATATCAAGCAAGTAAAATTTAGCAATTAACTTAATTTTTACTCTTTTATATTGATATTTTTTTATTTTCAAAAGGTATGATATATTTAATATATAAAGATTAAACTATAATAACATTATAATAGTTTTCTATTAATTAATAGATATAGGAGAAAACTGAATAACTAAAAATATCTTTTAATATATAATTATGATATATGGAAATTTTTTATATCCCTGAACCTATATTTAACCCATTGATATTAATTGACCTATATATAAGCTGAGTTTTTTAAATAGATCTATTTATATCACAAGATAAATATAATCTTAATATTCAAACAATAATGATAATTTGATATATTTGAAAATTTATAATTAAGAATTATTAACAATATAGTTTATTTGATCAAATTTAAATAAATATTTTAATTTTACTCATAAATCATAACTTACTATAAAGTTATATATCTTTATTAATAAAATTAATTAAATTTCCTGAAAAATTTATTATAAATTCATAATTCAGAGATTTATTATATATTTTTGATTAATCAATAATCATTAATTTTTTTTTAAATTTTAATCCAATTAATAAATTTGTCTATTTTTTTATACTATTTAGTGATAAATTTTGAAAGTATTTAATATATATTTGAATATATTATCAGAAATAATGACATTAAAATTTGAAGGTCAAGTTAAAATATTAATATTATATAATGGATAATAAAGTTAATATTTATTTGATATTGATTTGTAAAAATAATTTAATAATTTATTTTGAATATATTAATATTAAATATATATTGATTGGCACTTAAATTAATATTTAAATTAATTTATATATTTGGAAAATTTAATTTGTCAATATTTTTCAATACCAAAGAGATCACCTATATAAGCTGAATCAACTTCTATAATATATTAAAAACTAAAAACTCTTATATTAATTAAATAATAAATATTAGTATTATGCTAAATTATTATATTATTTCCTCAAAATCAAAAAATTGGGAAATTTTTTAATTTTGTTTTTCAAACATATTGTCGCGGATTGGGAGGTCCGCTTGCCTTTCAACTTTAACCGTCTGTCATGATTCTGAATGTAATTCACTCACAAATACTAGGAACAATCCTTGCACAATGGAAAATTCTAGATTATAATAGTAATTAGAGTTTCAACACATTGGCAAAGGACTAACCATACTATAAAATAGTTACTGGGTACCTATTTGCTCAGGGATCATCTTGATTAAGGCTAAGCCCTACACGTTGATATTTTAATAAAACCCTTTAATGTATCTTTTTAGTCGTCCTTGCCCAGTTTGATCGAATCTATGTGATTCTTATTGCAAGTTTACTTTTTAAAAGACCTGCAATATTATTAGTTTCAAAAAAAATTATATACAAAGTAAATTAAAGGATATATATTATGGAATAATTAAATTATTAAATTATAATATTATTGTCAATAGTTAATTATCTTTTAAAAATTTTTATTTAAAACAATTATGATTAAACCAAAAATAATCATATAAAAACCTTTATTATAATATTATTAAATTATCATCCTTTATTTTCTAAAATTATTTTAAATTCACAAAGAGCTTATAAAGATAATGATTTGTTTAAAATTACTATTTATTGCCAAGCAAATAATTTCAAAGTTAAAAAGAAATTATTTAAAATTTATTTAGACTAAAAAAATTAATTAAAAATAAAACTTTTATAATTAATAAAATAATAACAAAATATATAGAAGTTTTTTTATTTAATAAATATTAAAATATTTTAATATTAGTTATTGAAATATATTATATATAGAGTTTACATTTAATTAATAAAAAATAAAATAAATACCATATAATTTAAATTAAAATTAAAAAACTAAACTAGATATAATCAAAAATGGCTTATTTAGATATATCCAAATTTCAAGGATATTATAGCTAATTTTTATAATCAATGAATTATAATGTTTTTATATAATCCTTAATTAAAATTAAATCAAAACAATTTTTTATGAATTTTAATCAATAAATATTATATTTATAAATAAAGGTTGATTATAATAAATTATAATAGAATATAATATTTTTATTTAATTAATAAAAAAATTTCTAAAATATTTAAAATTATAAAAATCTTCTAATTAAGAATAATTAGCAAAAATTTATTATTTTTAATATATTTAAC
>JNEM01004083.1:0-12269 GCA_000697335.1 Conidiobolus incongruus B7586 | reverse complement strand
TATATAGTATAGACTGTAATAATATTCTATTTTATAAAAGTTTTTAATTAAATTTATATTTAAAAATTTAAAAAATTATCCTACTAGGTTGATTCTTAAATAATTTATAAAGCTATTTTATTTTATTTTCAAAATAATTAATACATATATATTGAATTTTATAGTTTTATATATTTATGAGAATTGATGATTTCAATATTAGATAATAATAGTAATTATATGTTATATTATATGTTTTGATTTTAGTACCAAGATTATACATTAATTTCAATTATCAATTTGGATTCTTTTTGATTTTATTACAGGGTATGAGTTTGAATTGGGCCATCAATATTATGATGTATTCCATAGGATTATTAGATATTAATAATTGAGAATAATTTATGAATATCTAGTTTATTAGAGCATAATTATAATGTATCATTGATTTTAAATAAATGATAATAAAAAGTATTTAATATCGTAAACTGACTAAGCTTATAATTACATTTTAAATTAATATTAGAGTTAAACCACTCTTAAATTATATTGAATTATTAAATATATATTATTTTATTAAATTTAATGAAAAAAAAGCTTAATTTTATATAATATAATTAAAATTTTTTAAATCCAATAATCTTATTAAATATGGTCAATATACATCAATCCATAATTTACATATTAAAAACAATATAAATTTTATTTCAAAATATAAAAAAATTGAAAAGAGAATTAACTAATCAATGAATAATTAAATATATTATATCTACTATTCGTCAATAATCATTTTGCATTATTATCTTATTTAGTACCAGTATTTATATTGTTATCTATATTTAAATTTATTTAGTTATATTTAATTATGTATATTTTATGGATAATCCAAATTTAAAAAATTAAAAATATATATTAATTTTAATTTAGAGTAAATTTAATTTATAATTATCAGAAGACAAGTTTATTATGGAAAATAAATTTTTTCAATTTGATTTAGTAAAAATCAATTAAACATCCAATAATAAAATTTTTGTGACCTATATTAATCAAATTTAATTCAATATTAAAATCATTTTCAAGATTTAAATTTTTAAAATATTCCTAATTTTAACTCATTTGTAAAATAATAAATTAAAAATTTATTAATATTTATAATATTATTAAAATAGAATGTTATATAATTGAAAAGATCTAAACATTATATTTAGAGTATTTTAATTATAGTTTATTTGATCATCACAAATTAAAAATATACTTGATAAACATTTAGATTAAAATAGTTTACAGGTATGGAGTAATCAAATTAACGAATAAAGTTTCGGCTACCATTCATTCCCGCATGGCGTTCGGGCTTTCTGAAGATTTTTTCGAGCGATTTAATTTCTGCTGGCGTATGTTTGGAGCTTCCACCGAGTGAAGAGTCGTTCACCTCAGAGGGTTCATTTGGAAATAGTTTCCAGAATTTCACGGTTTCGTCTGAGGATACGGTTGCGATGGTTTCACCAGAAGGATTTGCGCAAGCTGCAAGGATTCGGGAGTCATGTGCGTCAATACCAACTAATTTGTATGTGGATGGGTATGACCATATATTAATACGGTTGGCGGGATGTCCATGGGTAGTTAAAACTTCTCGGTGGGTTTCATTCCATACGATTGAGGTAACCTGTGCATCGGTGTATATTTCATTGAGTAGGTCTCCAGTAACTACGTTTGTGAAGTATACTTTGCGGCATTGAGATCCGCCACCAGATGCCAAGGTAGATAGGTGCCAAGGACACCATGCTAATGCCTATATCGCAAAATTAGTGATTGAATATACATATAATTTGTGTGTTGTGCGATTACCTTTACAGCTGCGCGGTGATTTGTGGTAGTTCTCATTGGAATGGTTGATCTAATGTCCCAAACGTTTACACGGTTATCGTTCCCACCACTAGCAAGAAATTGTCCATCAGATCTCCAAGTGAGACCACATACTTCTCCATCATGTTCTTGCAAAGTACTAATCAAATGATCGCGCACTCTTACATCATGATTACAAATAACTTTAGATCTGTGTCCAGTAGTTAGAATATGCTTATTCCAGCATAAAGCGCCGACACGAGAATAATTGGAGGTCATCGAAGTATCTGTTGAAAGATCAAACTGCTTTGCATTCATAGTTCGAAGTAATGTATTGGTTGCAGCATCCCAGATCTGTGTACTTCCATCCTCCAATCCAACAGCAAGATGACTACCCCCACGTGACCATGATACAGAACATACATTTTCGGAGGGCTGACCGGAATCTAAGCCTACAACACTCGCGTCATCACCATTCCATAAAAAGACAGTATCACCCAAACCAATTGCAAGAATGTTACTTTCAGACCATGCCATCAAATTAAGATAGTAGTCATCATCTAGACCTGGTGCATCAAGAATTCGATCTGGTACGAGAGGGACCTTTCTGCGAGTTGGGATTTGAATTGAATGAATTTTAAGGTTAATATCTCCCCAATCACAAGGTCTGTCCCTAAGAATAGCAGTTGGCCGAGTAGCTGATCCAAAGCTGAGAATTTTGTTAATATTGTCTGCTCCTGACCATCTATCTAACCTGGCATGTAGAGCATCCAGCTCAGGATCGTGAGCCATATTAACGGGTTGATCCAAGTTTAAACGGTTTGTAAGTTTGTTTCCAAGTAAATTATCTTTGTCATTTAGAATAGGCTGGGCTACAAATCTATCATACTATGCGCGGTTAGTCGTTATTTTGGCTAGTTTTAGTTAATCTTACGCTATTCAATTTTACCATAGATTTAGGTCTAGAAGCCTTTTTAAACTGGAAGCCCTCATGGAGTTTATCTCTTTTGAAGAGTGTTTGATATGGTATTTTAGAAGATGAAGGGAATTTGTAGTTGACTAAATTTGATATTAGTAATAGATTCAAACGGTGACAAACCCAATAAAAGTACTCTGCTTGGCATCTCGATGTCTTCTTGACAAATTCAAGTGATTGGAATCCGAATTAGAAATTGAATTAGAGTTAGTGTTGACAATAGTATTTTTAGATTTTAAACTATCATTTGACAAGTTAAAACTAGACAAGTTATTCTCCATTATAAATTATAACTTTAAAAATTAAATTCAAACCCTCTACAATTAAAATACAAATAATTATAAATAAAATCTCACTTGAATTGAATTGGATTAAATAAAAATAGAGATAACTGAACTTGTGGTTTAAATTTCCTGTAAATAATCTCAATTAACTATAATATTCTTAATAAATTAAAATAACAAAATATATAAAATATATTAAATTTTAATTAAAGATAATGAGTGAATGCAGAGAGATAAAATTCGAATAAACTATAACCATAAAAAAAAGTTGGTGATATAAGAAACCTAGTAAATACCTTTATAGTTCAGCTGAAAAATAAAAAATAAAAAAAATTTTAGTTTTGACACGACATCCTACTTTAATTTATACCAATTACAAATTCTGTTTAAAATTTCACTGACCAATCATATTGATAGAGTGAGTTTATTATTCTCTGCTCTTATTGGCTAAAATATCTTGACCTTTGTGATTCCACCAATCATCTTGCGCCTGTATTCTAATAATCTTCAATAGTGATTGGTCAAAGTCTACATTTTTAGTAAACAATGTCATCATTTTCTACACTCTTTCATTTCAAATCATAAAATTCAATATACCAAATATCTTTTGTCAAAAATTGTATGTTAGGAGTATTCCAAAATTCTATGGCACTTAAAATATTAATCACAGCTAACAAAAATTATATATTGATAATAATTCATCAATGGTCGTTATTTTGACAATCACCGATTCCTAAACCTTGGTGTTTAAATGGTTAATTCACCCTTTAAGGGTTTGTTTGAAATGAATTGGTAATGATAAAGTTGCAATAGTGATATTTATTTTACCTTTTATGTACTCCTCATTGTATAAAATATATTTAGTATAAAAAAGATATTGATATTATAATAGCCTATCATAATATTAAAAATAAATTAATTATTAATCAATTATTCCGAATAGATTCATCAATATAAATTATAACATATTAAAGTATCATAAAAAATATTGCACACAAAATACTTATTATTGAAGACTATAAAACAAAATTTTATCAAACCATATTATATTCAAAAAAATTGATATCAAGGCAAAAGTCCAATATAATCAAATATGTTAAAATAAATAAATAGAAAGTTCACTTATATTATAAATTTGATAATATTGATATTTGTTATATATTAAAAAACTATATATATGGTTCAATTATTGGAATTAATATTTCATTTGCTTACTTTATATAATTAGCGCCAAATTAAGTATTAATTCTATTATATGTTAATAATAAAATACTGCTTTATTCTGAATCCTATAAAATAGAAAAATATTATGGATTAATATTGATAAAGGATCAGAAGATAATTTATCACTTTGGGGCTGTTATTCTTATTCATTTCATTTTTGATTTTATGCAATGATGTTATATTTGGTATATTAATACTTAATAAATTATTAATTGTAGTATATTGGAAAACATAATGGTTTTAGCCAAGTTTGAATATTTCATATTATATTTGAATCTGCAACCATTAAAATATATTAACGATATTAGAGTGATTTGGGTAATTTATTAAACATTCTAATTTCTAGTTATGCTCAAAATTTGTATTAGATTTTGTTGACAAAATTATTCATAAATAAATATTATGAATCAACAATCATCCGATTGATCAAATATTTTAATATGAAATTATATATTGTAACAGATTACACATATAATTCCTTAACACTGTTGCAATAAAATGGAAGATGGTTTTATATATTAACATTAGGTATTTGCGGTATTTGATAGAATATCTGGATATATTTAATATGTAATAATCCATTATTATTTCATTCATATTAATTACATTGGTCTAGTCAAAATAAAAAAAGGTTAGAAATTTAAATATCCATTTTATAGTGTATTTAAATGCTTAAAAAGTTATAAAAGAAATTAATTTATCATTTAAAATCACCAATAGATAATATTATAGATTCACAATCACCAAATATTCTATTCAAATTAATATTTTTATAAAGTAGATGTATTCTAAAGGTTAAAGAAATCCTTATAACCATTGGCATAAAATCCATTGTGAAAAAATGTTTTAATTATTTGTTTAATTGGTCAAAAATAAAGCGAAGCTCAAGATCATTAGTAATTTTCATTAATTCAATCTCACATTGAAAACGCTATTTTACGATCAATCTGCTATAATTTTTTCAAAGTCCAATTGGATATAGCTTAACCATTTATTTAATTATATTCTATTAATTTTTTATTCGTCTCCAATCATCAATTAACAATTTAAAACATTGATATGTTTTCATAGACAAGGATTATTGATATTAAGTAACAAACTAAGAACTGTATATATTTAACTATAATATTATTTTTTCAAAACCTGAAAATATTTTTTGTTAGTTGTCATAGGTGATGATGCAATTTTATTATTTTTTTATAAGTTACAAAGATATTAAAAATATTATAATTTTAAATGAACAATATTGTTGTTGAACCATATATATCAGCACTTTTAAACTATTCTTTCAATTTTTATAAATATTTATATTATGTGCTTAATAATTAATTTAATAATATTGTAATTTAAAATTTAATGTACTAATCTAGCTGTGTACGAATTAAATTGAAAACAGAAAATTAATAAATATGGTTTCCAAGAAGTATGTTAATGATATATATTAATTCATTTATTATCTAAGATTTATACTTAATTTATTAACAAATATCATGGATTGGTCAATTTATATGAATATTTAAATAAATTATGATTATATCGTGGTTCTACCGATTGCTAGAAATACGTTGATAATTGGGAAAGGAGCAGCTGCTTGTGGTTTGTTTGGTAGTTTAGGTTAATGTCTTCGATTAGGATAATTTAAAGGTCAAACGAGCCTCACAAATGGCTGTAGATACCGGTGGAAATGTATCCCAATAATTGTTTTTATAGACGACTTGTCGGTCATATGTTGAGTAATGAATTGCATTAAGTCTTCAAAAAATTGAGAACTTGAACTGGCGTCAAGGGTATTCCGGGATTATATCTACGTAAGGTAATATACTGCGAGATGAAGTTGGTCTTGCTGGTTATTATTAAATAAGAACGATGACATTTATATTAACTTATTATTGCAAAACATTGCGAAAGAATCCTCTGGAGTTACTATAAAATTTTTTGAAAATAATCCAACATATAGTACTTAGAGCTATTTATTTATTCTAATCTTTTTTTGCTTAATATTTCAACTAAATGAATTGATATCACAAAAAACCATGAAACTCATAACATCAATGACACCGATACTTCAAATCTTTTAATCTACACTCTTATAAAGCTGCGAAATTTCATGATGTGGACCAACATCTACCAATTTTTTTAGTCATACATATTCCACATTTGGAGTTGAGAACTTTCAAGACTAAAATTAATAAATGGGATAAATAGTTGTGTAAAAAGTGTAAAAACATTAATATTTGGGAGATAAGTTGATCACTTATTTTGACATTATTGTTATTAGCTGGAGATTTGGAATAAAAGAAAAATTAACCGTAGTTGTTATAATTTTTTTAATATAAATAAGACAGTTATTTGTGAACTATAATTTAGATAATATTTTGTTCCCATCTCAAAATTTATATTCATTATCAGTATTATCAATTTAGATAAGAGTACTTCATCTCAAGTTGGTACTATCTTAAGATTGCCAAAATAAATATCAAATAAGACTTGAAGGCTCAATACCTAGAGAGCAACAATACTTGGTGCAGAACACACATTGAGTAATTCAATCAGAACTACATGTATTAAATGGAGCGTTTGGATCATTTCTTCCCTCCAGTATGTAACCGATATGCAGTTGTAACCAACCAAAGCCTCATTCAATTTAGTTTAGAAAGTTCTGAGTGAATCAATGAAAATATGGTAGACGAGTACTGCCTGTACACTTCTATATGTTTCTGAGTGAATTATCTTAGAATGGGATTGTTAACTTTACTATATTGGATTTTCTTGATTATTTCTGACATTTCAAAGGAGATGGATACTACTTCGCTTATATTCGAAGCTTGGGCGAAATTGATACAATATACCATGAATCCAAACTGATTTTTGTCCTTAAAATGTTCGCTCTATGGATTTTACAATTTTGTTAGTCAATTTGTTCAATTCCTTATTAATTCTTCAAATGTAAAATATGTTTTACAAAAACTGGCAAACTACTAAAATTCATACTTCAAAATCAACAATCATTAGCAATGCTACTCGCCATTATGATGAACCTGTTGAAATTTACATACCTACATTCGTAATCCCATCGAATCTGTGCAAGGTTTTTGGCTTTTCCAGTATATTGAATTATTTGAATTTGACCCATGTCACGAGTTCACATTATATCAATTTCAAATTTATCAAATTATTCAATTCAGTCAAATATCCATTTAAATTTAAATTTTTTCGCTCATTATTATTATATTTTGATATTTTCATTTTTAAATATTTGATTTATATGGTTCTGAGTATTAGTATACCCAAATTGGAATTAGATATTCCTAATTTGAAAGCACATCTAGAAGCGTATCAGGTACTGGCTATGTCACTACACCTTCATCCCAGTCCACGACCCCGCCAACTCTGTCAATTCCCGGGACTAAAGTTATAGAAATTGATAACAAAACGACACCAGTGGAACTCAATGAATTCAACCCCCGCTGGTTCCTATCGAGTATCAAGGGCAAAAATCGTCCCAAGATACAACCCATAATTCCCGAATCCATTCGTGCAGTCTCCAAATGGATGATGTGCTTCTACCATGTCAACTTCAGTCTCAATCGTTTCATATTCCAGCCGGAAAACTTACCCGAGCTTGAATGAATTATGCCTAAAATGAAGATTACTGACTTCAACCATACTAAATCCCAATCGCCTTACACCTAGAGGATTTCAATTGTCTGCTGAGCAAATTCTATTTCTCATGCTTGATATTTTGATAATTTTACTTTCATATATCCCCCTTTAATTTATCGTACTCTATCCAACTCTTCAAGTTGGACATTTGTTAAAATATACAATAATTCATTCTTATTTGATTTTGTTTTTATTGTAGATTGTATCATTATTGGTCACCTCATTTTACGATATGACT
Source organism: Conidiobolus incongruus B7586 (assembly GCA_000697335.1). NCBI lineage: Eukaryota > Fungi > Entomophthoromycota > Entomophthoromycetes > Entomophthorales > Conidiobolaceae > Conidiobolus > Conidiobolus incongruus. The sequence goes on along the minus strand of JNEM01004083.1, from coordinate 4,063 downwards.
ATCATTCTTATTATGATCACAATAAATAATAAATATATATTTTTATGGAAAAAGTTAATAATTTATTTCAATAAAATTTTTTTATCCATATCAGTTTTCTTTAAAAAATTGATCAATTTAAAAATTTAATTGAATTTCATTATTGTGAACTTTATCGAAAAATTTGTCCAAATGTACAACTTTTTCCTCAAGTCTCGAGTATTCTGATGCGAAGACAAGTTGGTGAGATTCTATTGACCAAATTAGCTATTTTAGTGATTCAATTTTAAAAAACTATCTTACCCAAAGTTTGTTCTACACTTGATAAGATTTTAGATTTGTCTTGGGAGATTAGAGCATCTACGAATGCCTTAATGAGACCCAAATCGCCACCACCTATAATATTTAATAAATATAAATTAAATAAAAATATAGAATTACCATGACCGGATAATCCCGCATCAGCTTCGTCAACATCGGAAGTATCGTAAACGGTAGTTTCCTTAGTCAAAAAATCATAAACTCCAATGGTATCAATACCATCAGCTGTTAATTCTCCTCGAGTTCCAAAGATTTTGGTCTACATTGATATTAATAAATAATAGAAACATTATTAATACTACATACTTTGCGTCTACACATAGATTCGGTGTAAGCTACCATCGTAAAAGTAGCAGTAGCTCCACTTTGGAATTGCATATTGACAACCTAACACCAAAATTAGATGGATTATAATAAATTTGTGGTCAAGTTACTTGATGATCGTTAACATCGTTATCCATTTTATAAACGCATTTGCCATAATTTCCAGTATTTAGGACGTTGGTCACATTTTCAATATCTAATCATTTCATAAATATGATATAATTATTAATAATTAATATGCTTACCAACAATATCTGTAATCGTATTCAGAGGCCATCCCTTATGATTGTCTTTGACTAATCTATCCAAATAGATCTTTTTGGCTGAATATGCACATTCCGATTCTACTGGACATGATATACAGTTCCTAAAGTTTATTAGATAATTTAATATAATATGGATAGATTATTAATTACTGAGCATTTTCAGCTCCCTTGGGCATATTTTCTCGTTTGAAATGGTATAAATTGCCGAAAGAACTCACTTTCTAAACTCTAAAATTAATTATATCAATTATGTCAAATTAATATTAGACTTACAACGCAAGGTTGATGATTCATAAAGTAGAGGATTAAATCTAACAGCAGTTCATTTAGTATATAATTTGATAGTAATAGGATTGAACTTACCCAAGTCATGACAACTCTTCTGCATCAATGAAAATGTAGTCTCTTCCCTATTACGCCAATTACCCCTAACAAACTACTTATCGTTAATTAACTTATCACATACACATAATTACGATTACGGAATGAGCGAAATGGTAAAAACCAATTGGTTCCAAATGTTGAATATTGACAATGTCTCCAAGAGCTCCACTATCTACTATTTGTTTAATCTTCTTGTTGATGTTGGTGTATCGTAATACGTGACCTAATATCATTATTAAATTGTTGATCAATTTTTTGTCTGGAATTGTTACCAATAGCGAAATAAACCTAATAGCATTTCCCAATAAATTAGCATTAATATATTTTATATTAATCATAATTTACTTACATCATTTTTCAAAATAGCTTGAGTGATCAATTTACAATCATTGTAATTAATAGACATGGGCTTCTCCAACAAAATATGATACTTCAAGTTTGCAAATGCTTCGTTATATTATTAATAATGGGATCAAGATTGATGAGATATGATGATTACCGATTGTTGGTTCCAAGTGATCCCTATCCAGAGTGGCTATAATTACACTGTCTGCGAATTTGGGCAGTTTAATAATCTAGTATAGTGATATCAGTAATATCTTAATAATCTATTATTTTAAGAATACCTCTCTCCAATCCTTAAATACCATATTATCTGGAACGTGGTGATTCTAATAATATATTAATTTACATTAAACGAATATTGGAAAGTATTACCTTTGCCATATCCTTTCTTCTAAACTCCACGGGATCTGCACAAGCTACAATCTTAAATTTTTCGGGGCTATGAAGTGCATAAGTTGAATAAATAGTGCCTCTAATTGCTTCAAAATTAGTCCAATTATATGATCAATAATCAGTGTCATTACCTATTTCCACATCCCACCACGATGCAAGTAATTGGATTTTTAGGAATTTCACTAACTGTCATTTTTACTTTGATTTAAAATTTAATTTTTTTAAATCAATGATGTAGATAAGATCAAAGTATTTATACCCAATTATCATCTGATCCATATAATCAATTCTTTTATGCAATTAGTAATTTTTACCATATGGAAAAATTTTTTTTTCGATCATATGACACTAATTTATTTATATTTAATATTCGTATTTTAATTGGTCATAAAATAAATTGAACAAGAAAATAATTTAAATATTTGGATTATATAATGTAAATTTTAAAAATTTTACTATAATAAGATTTTAATGTTAATTCATTCTGAAATTGATCAATTTGATAATTAATATATCATATAGTAACTTAATTACACTTCAACTTTATAGGTTATAATTGAAATTGATTTTATAATTGGTTATGTTGATTATATTTGGTATCTGATATTAAAATAGATAGATAGATATATATCAATTTCAACACAAATATGTTATTCTTGTGGAAATTGGCTATTTTAATCTTAATGATATATATTGCAAAAATAATATCAACTAGAAATGCTAAAGAAAATTTAAATTATTTTTAATACTATTATCATTTTTCTTACGAAGAAAAAACCTAATATATATGATGACAATTAATCAACAACAATAAAATATAACTAAATCTGATCAATCAAGATTATGATAGATTTTATATAGTTTATATTAATAGCGATATTCATTTACAATTATTTAAGGATTTATCAAACTATTTAGATAATTTTGGTCTTTTTTGTTCAAAAAAAATTGTTAAATTTTTTATTAGCTAAGAGACTAGTTCTGAAAATTCTTGAATATAAATCTTTATCATTATTTGTTTTGTAAATCAATCAAGTAATATATATTTCTAGAGTTAATTTATTTACTTAAGTATTATTAACTTAACTAGTAAATATTTTTTCCTATCTTACCATCTTAAACGTTTATTCAATATTCCTAAGATCAAAAAAATATTTATCATTATTATAATATATTGATCATTCTAATATTTAGTCTAATATATTTCTGTTAACATATTTGTTTATAATACTTAAATAAATTTTGCTTATTGATATATTAACTTGCTATAAAAAATAATACAATATATTTTTCTTTATACAATATTAATATTATTTCTATTATATTATAATATTAATTAAAAATAAGTTAATGATAAATCAATAATAAACCCTTAATATTTTTTATATGATATTGTTCATTTGATTAAAGACTTGTTTTATTAATATATATATTCATTACTATTTTGTAATATAAATATAGAATATTCGATTATCTAATTAAAAAAAGTATTTTCATAAGTAAATTCATAACTTTGATAATTGGAAACTTTATTATTATATTAATATTAAATTAAATTACCAAATTCAAAAATTATGTTTTAAAAGTCTTATTTTTAATATTATAAATATTTTAAATATTGAACAATCATTTCTTTTACAGATTTTAAATATGGTTAATTACTAATTTTATTATTATATATCTTTATATATTTCAATAATAATTTTATAACAATATAAAATAATTAAGTATTAATTTTATACACTATATATAATATAATCTAATCAATCATTTTTTTTAATAATATATATATCATTTATTAATTTTTTAAATTTAATTTTATAAAATCTTGAAATATTAATATATTTTAAGAATTTTAATATAGAATATTTTGAAATATTTTTTTGATATTTAATCAAAGTATCAAAAATTTTAATCAAATAATTTAAGTAAATTAAAAGAAATATTTCTTATCTTATATATATAATTTGATTGATCTATAGGAAATATTTAAAAGATAAATTTATGATATATATAATACAAAAAATATAATTAATAATTTTATTATTATA
>JNEM01004074.1:0-10367 GCA_000697335.1 Conidiobolus incongruus B7586 | reverse complement strand
TTTTTTCAAAATAATATATGCTTTAGTTATTATAAAATTAATTTTATTTACCAAAATATTCTTAATATCTTTTAGCTTTATATTATAGACTTCAATTCATAAATTATATTTTATAGAAATATATTTAAATATAATAAATAAATATTATAATAAAATATAATACACTAATATATTGAATTTTTAAATTAATTTCAAATTGAACTTAATTAAAATTATAACGAAAGTAATATTAGAATATCAAATCTATGCTAATATATTTACTAAAATATTATAATATTATTTGAATACTTCTTTGATATGTATTTCTTTGGCTAATTATAAATTCAGGATGCTTTATATAAGAAAATTCTTCTATATTAGTTTTTCCAATTTTAAGTAAGTTAAAAAGTATTTCAAAATTATATATTGAAAAGATCTTGGCCAAAAATTGTTACTTGTAAATACTTATTGATAGTTAATATAGAATAATTCTCCTAATATTATATTTTAATGTAAAATTTTTTATTTGAATTTATTAATTATAAAAATTGATAATTTCCAGTAATATTAGTTTTTATTGAAATTCTTCAAAAACCTTATAGTATATATATACGTAATGAGTTAATAAATAATTCTTTATCATTTAATATAATATGAATACAACATTGAAATAAATATTTTACATCAAACAGTGTTTTATTAAATCATGCGAATTTACCTTTTGAACTGTTGTGTTTATATACAAAATATATTTAATATTTTTACTTTAATAGATAGATTTAACTCTTGTCGAAATTATGAATTATTATATAAGTATTAATATTTAAGAGAAATATTATAATCAATATTATACTATATACCTATAAATCAGGTTGAACAAATATTATAAAATAGGCTTAAAACTATTATATTTTGAAATTACTCAGTATCATATTTCTATAATGAATTTATTAAATTCAAAAAAATATTATTCATAATATTTTTTTTAATATATTTATCGCTGATTTTAATTTATAAATATTTTTTATTAAGAAAAATAATGCCATATAACGTAATACTAAAAGATTTCTTATTTAGTATTTAATTTAATAGTTTAGCAGTATCTTATAATTAATATATATAAATGTCAAGTATATAATAACATGGTTAATTAATTAAATTTGATATATGAAATAAATAATAATAATAATAATAATAATAATAATAATAATAATATCTTTGAGCATTTATCCTTAATCAATTAAGGGGTTATATGTAATACTTAAAATTTTTAATACTATTTTTGAAAAAGCTTTGTAGTATAGGTTATTATCAGTATTTCAAATTTAAATTAATTTTATAAATATCAGGATTAATGATTAATCATTCCATTTTTTTTTAAAAATTCAAAGACAACTGGATAAAATTTATATTATATAATTAAACAATATATATATATATATATATATATAGTTAATATTTCCTAAAATAGTATGAGAATTAATTAGCCTTAAAGCAATATTTTGACTGAAAAATACACTCTATATGTTATGATAATAATATTGAATTACTAAATTTTATAAACTATTTATGAATTAAACCTTTGAACCAATTATTTAAAAAATTATAGCGATAAGAATTAAAATCAGAAATAAATATTAAGTCAACTTTCATTTCATTCACCATATTCGTAATTACCTTTTTTATTATATAAAATTTTGTATTTTGAAGTAAAAAATCTAATTTGTTAATTATTAAAAACGCCACCCTTTTGAAAATAATATTTGATAAAATAGTTTTAGATAAATTTTATATAGAAATTTTCTGGAAAAACCTTATCAAGTATATTTTTATTAAGATGCATTGCATGGATTAAAAGTCTGTCTTTGAAATATATTTATCTTTTATAATAGTATATTTTGGTTATTTTATTTTCAACCAAATTTTTGTTATAATAAAAAATGAAATAATATTACCCTCAACCAATAATGTGTTAATAATATATTCAAAATATTAGCTGAGTATAATTGGTTAAACTCCTTAAATTTTGGTTTATTATAAACAGTTTTTCCCACTTTATTACTACAATATGGAGGTATTTTTGAATATTTTTACTAACCAATAGTAGTTGTTTAAATGATAATGTAAAATTATAGATTATTTGGAGATGCTTAACTGTATCTTTATATGGAAAATTGACCTTATTATTAATTAAATTTCAAATTTTATTTTCTATTTTAGAATCAATAATTGAGAAATCAGTTGAATCTATTTCCCACAATTCATTATTGTTTAGACTTACTAATTCAGTGTTTAAGTAAAAAATGATAAAGCCTAATCATTATAAACAGACAAATAAGTTTTATAGGTTTTTTATTTTGAATATTTTACTAGTAATGAATTTAAATCAATGATTTTTGATTTCAATTACTAATTATGACATTGATGATTTTGATACATAATATAAAAATAAATGCTTATTGAACATTTATATCAATTGTGTTAATTCAAAGATTAGTTAAATATTAATAATATATCGAATTTTAAATAAGAACTGTTATAGAAAAAAATCAAATCGTCAAAATAGATCAATTTTCATTAAGACTTAATATTAAAACAGAAAATAAAAAATATTAAGATATTACCAAATACATTAAATTAAAAATGATATTATGATAAATGACGTAATAATTATCATTAAGTTATCAAAGATGATTTTACAAATTATGGTCCTAATTCAATAAATTTTTTCAAAATTCATAAAACACATATATATTTGTTTAAAATAACTGAATTTCAAATTCTAAAATTTATACTCAGCATTCATAAATTATCTAAAATCAAATAGACGCAATATACATGGAGAATCAGATATTCAGGTTCTAGGACGACCAAATATATTGTACATAGAAGGTATTTTAAACCATTATAATAATTATCAATTAAATTTTATATATTACACGGGATTATTAAATAGACACTTGATAAAAATAGTATCTGTACTTGACTATTTACATATCTTTGATAATAGATTAAGTCAAAAGATTTTAAATATGCGATATCATAAAAACAAATATATTTAATAATTTAATACTGTTAAAGTATATTATATGTTATGCTGCATTTAGAAGTATCTAAAAATTAAGATTATAATTTTTGAATAAATCAAGAACCTTGGATAAAATAAATTACTATCCACCTGTCATCAATTATATATGGAGTCGTTAAGTTTTTTAAAAAATCAGTTTTTCTAAGCGAAAAAATGCTTTATTAAACTATCTAAAAATATTCAATCTATCAAGAACCCTAATTTGTATAAATACTTCAATAACCTTATATTTTTTTCGGAATTAATTTACCTAATTAAGGAGCATATAATCAGTTAAAATTATTTAAAATGGTTTGCTTAATTCTAGAATAGACTGGACAACTGAATTAAGGGAGATTTATTTACTTAATACAATGATGAAAACAAAATTTTGGTTGAATTGAAAGTGGTTTAACTAGGTTTGAACGATTAATTATTAAATAATAGAATTAAACTAATATTGATATTATTCATTTTAAATGAATATAATGAATTTAGAGTAATTTCGACAATACAAAATATAAAATGTGTAAAATATTACCATATAAAGAAATTGAAAAATAAACACCATTTTTGAATTTTTTTAAAAAATAATTGGGATGATAAATTATTTTCAATTTTTTATTAGTTAACTTGCACTTTTCAATCTAGTGTATTCTCTGTTAAATTTTGATTTATCATTTGATTGATACTAATTTGCGCTTTAAGAATAGATTAATAGGTCGGCCAGCGTTTGTACTAACCCTATTCTGTGGATTTTGTCTCACACTAGGTCAACACTCCGTTTGCTGAGTCCCATAGTGCATATATTGAATGAATATGCCAAAATCAGAATCATTTCCAGAAAAATTATACCAGTAAGTGTACTTACCATGGATCTTTGGAAGAGCTCCATTAACTTTTAAATAATTTTTCACCTTTTTCTTCAAGTTCATTTTACTCATTACGATTCTCATTCTTTTAGTGTAGTCAATAATTCGGAGTATATTAAATGGTCACAAGAAGGTGATAGTTTCTACATTCCAGATAACGAATTATTTGTTCAGCATGAACTACATACCAGTTTTAACAACAAGAGTATGTACTCCTTCTCTCGCCAATTGTTGGTAATTACCTTATTTTTTCAATTCTGATTTTTTTTTTCAATTTAATAATTTTGTTAGGCTTATGGTTTTACAAGAATTACTGACCGTCGACGGAATAAAGAGGGGCCTATGAGCAAGTGTTCAGCTTTCTACCATCCTTGCTTTCGAAGGAACTGTCCAGATGATGTACATAAGATCAAGCGTGACTATAAAAATCGATCCAATAATACCGAACTAAAGTTTATTTTAATGGATCCTAGTAATCATATAAAGAAGAAAAAGAAATAAGTTTGATATAAAATAACTCAATAAATATAAAAGGTAAAGTGAGGTTTTTTTAATATTTATATTTTCATACTATATATATTTTTGGATCCATGTATTGTAACTGAATATTCAATAGTTGATAACAGAAATATTTAAAAACAAGATTTTATTAGAAAATTATTTGAGAATTTTTAAAATATAGCTCAGATATGATGGATAGCGAGGCACATATAATAATATCAGGTAAGTTTAGAATTTATATTATTGATACTCTATATTTTAATAAATTTATACTTTTAACTTATGTTATATTCATCATCATATTTAAATTTATCAATTCTACATTAAGAGTTTATACGATTTATTTAAATATATCTATCATTATACAAAATGAAATAATCATACAATTATGAATTATGGATAATAAATTACTGTAAAAATAGCCTAGTTACGAACCTTTCCATTGGCGCGAAATCAAGATATTAAATTAATATATATAAATTTATATTAATTTATTTATAATGGTTTTTAATAATTTATTAGTTATAACATTTTTAATTACAGGTAAAACAAATATCTTCATAAGGAATTAGATTTCAATACTACTATAAGGAATTTAATTAATCAAAATTGAAGATTATAAATGAATAGAAATAGTTAAGATGTTAGATTATGAGCTGGGAAGTTTGATTAATTTGTTCGTGATATAATATTAGTTTGGATAAGCAAGGTGTGAATAATAAATTTCTAAAGAATAATTCGATTTATTATTCTTGGATTTAGTAAGATGGATAATATCTTCTAAAGTACTTTCCATCGCTCACAACTATCAAACTTGTGATATCTATAAGTTTAATATTTAAAAAATTTTAGTAAAGGTATTGTTAATATAAATTATATCACCTGGTAAGTACTTAAATATTGTGAAATAGCAACTGACAAGTATAATGTAGGAGATGGGAGCATTAATGTAATATATAAATGCTCCTTGAGTAGAAGTCATATATAATGATTTTTATAATTTATTCTATATTACAATATATATTATTATTGGAAAAAATAAATAATTCAGTTTTTAGCAAATGATATCTTGAAAATCAGTTTAAGGTAATAATCAAAAATAATTAAAATCGAAAGATATGTTGTGAAAGAATAATCTATAAAAATATGATTAGAAGACAATATATAAACTAGATTTGATTTTTTAAAATAGTTATTTATCTAAATATGTCAAAATTTTTTAATTTTTAAACTTGTAATAAATTTAATAATCAACTGACACAGATTTAAATTGGTGGCTCGATTGTTTGTATTACAAACCAATTACCTCGATCATCAAAAATCTATATAACCTAAGGATGGTCCCTAATTTAAAGTTAACTGTTGTCTATTTATACAAGAAGCAATTTATATATATTACAAAAATTATTCAACAGAGTAAAGAAAAACAACAAACTTGGTGATACTTGATCTTTAAGGAAATTAAAAAGTATGTTTTAATAATTGGAATTTTGTTCAAATTCTTGATAAAATTATAAATAATGAAATAATAATGGTTATTGGATGCGCAAGTTTAATATAAATTTCATAACTAAAACTATGAATTTCTTTTCTCTACATTAAACAACCAATAAGGCATTTACTTTTTAAACTAAAATCTAACATAATTAGGGTATTTGGTATAGAAATATGTATTTTAATTATATGTTGAGGCTGGGATTTACAGAATATCTTTGGTAATATTTATTTATATTTCGAATGATTTAAGAGTATTATTGGCATGAGGCATCAAACAAGGTACGTTGTATAATTGATAATTAAATATAATTGTCTTTTGAATCTTTATTAGAGTTTTTTTGGTGAAGCTATTCATGATTTGACGTTAACTAAGATAAGGTAAATAAATATAATATACTTTTCATTAATATAGCTTAGAACAATTTTTGGCTAATATATGAGTTTATTGTTTTCAATAGTTATTCGTATTCATATAATATCAATAATATTTTTATAATCAAAACATATGTCAAAAATAGGGACTTTGGAAATAAAAAGATATGAATCATGTTAATTTATATATTAGAAAACTGAATACAGCCTCTGTTCTTTTGTATTATGATTTACAGTAATATTATGATATATTCAAGTTCAATTTTCCAATATTAAATTATATATCGATATTAATCAAACCATCTATGGTATAGTATATAAAATTTCTAATTAATTTATAAAAATTACTTCAAGTTCAAATAACTTTATTAATCAAGGTAAATTAGCACATAAAAATTATATTTTAATAATTCAGTGTGTAGATTATTGAAGTATTTAATATTAGCAGTGAACCACTAATATAAGTACATTGTTGAAAGATCATCATTCATGCAATTTTGGGTTCACTTCAATCTAGAGTTCATATTGCACAAATTTAATATAAATATTATGTCAATTGTGAAAGTAATAAATATTATATTTTTTAGATTATAAAATACATATTATATTAAAGGGAATATTTTATTTTTACAGGTGATATTTTGTTTATTTTGATTCATATGCAATATGTAACATTGGATGGAGTAAACTAAAGTTGTACATTATAAGTTTAAATGAATAATAATTATATTAATTGGTGTTATTTAAATTAGGTTAAATATCATTATTTATATCTTCTATATCTATTAATCAAATTCACCTATTTTTAATTACTATATTTATTAATGATATTATATTTTGGTATTCTAAATATTATTGGAATAGTATGGTGTTAAATATTATTATAACCAAAAACTTATTATACCTACTATAGGTAAATAGAATATGCTTCATAGACTATCAAACTTTTATTTTAAACAATTAATTGATCACTAGCTATTATAAGCCCCTGACCTGTTTGGGTTTTTTAATACTATATAGATTATTACAGTTATCGGAATATAATTACTGAATTAAGAAATCCAATAATTATTAAATGTGTACCAAGTTGTGAAATAAGTTGGATATGTAAATAAGGAGAAACGGTGACTAATCGACTAAAAATTAATTTTGATTCAAATTCTGAGATGTTTGATTTAATTATATGATTAATCATTATGTAAAGATTATATTTTAGCTTAAAATGAAATAATTTATACCATAAGAGTATGACAGATTCTGAGAAAATAATGATGGAATAAATTATTAGTTGAGAAAATTATTAGTCAAAAAGAAGTCAATACCGGATTCAATTCTAATATTAAGATTTTCAAAAAATTTGGATGAAAATTAAATTTAATTTTTTTAATAGATAACTCTCACTTTCTAATCCATTGCTTTTTCTTTTAAATACAAACAAAATATTGGTTTTATATCAATTTTCAATTTAAAATCAATTATTCCGTCAGCCAGCATTTGTACTAACCCTATTTTGTAGATTTTGTCTCACACTAGGTTAACACTCCGTTTGCTTAGTCCCATAGTGCATATATTGAATGAATATGCCAAAATCAGGATCATTTCCAGAAAAATTATACTAGTAAGTGTACTTACCATGGATCTTTGAAAGAGCTCCATTAACTTTCAAATAATTTTTTACCTTTTTCTTCAAGTTCATTTTACCCATTACGATTCTCATTCTTTTAGTGTAGTCAATAATTCGGAGTATATTAAATGGTCACAAGAAGGTGATAGTTTCTACATTCCAGATAACGAATTATTTGTTCAGCATGAACTACATTCTAGCTTTAAGAACAAGAGTATGTACTCTTTTTCTCGTCAACTGTTGGTAAGTGAATTTTATTCAACTGGTCCTTTTTTAGTATAAATAATTCTTTAGGCTTATGGTTTTACAAGGATTACGGATCGTCGAAGGAATAGAGAAGGGCCTATGAGCAAGTGTTCAGCGTTCTATCATCCTTTTTTCAAACGAGGCTGTCCACAAGATATTAACAAGATTAAACGAAACTACAAAAACAGACACAGTAATAACGAAATCAAGTTTGTTCTTATGGGTCCTGGTATTAATAACAAACAGATAAAAAAGTAGTTTTGATATATAAAATTTGACCAATGTTATTTTGAGCAGCAATAATACAATTTCGCTTTTATATATGCCTTAATATTTGATTTAATACTTTATCAATCCATACATTAGATAATCAAAATGCTAGAATTTATTATATGCATATTTCAACTCGAATTTTATTAGAAAATTGTTTGAAAATTTTTCAAATGAATCAAATATAGTAGGTAATCAAATACTTCCATAAACTTTGTTATTTTGATATGATATAAGTGGATAAGATCAAAGGTAATCACGAGGTAAATATAATATTTATTATGAATTAATATGTGCATAATCCTATTTCAATATATCGAAATATATCATTAATTAAATAATTTGAAAATTTCTATTAATGGGCGAAAATCTTGGTTTATTATTGAATATAAATATAGAATATAGAGCCAATTTTCAATTTTTATGGAAATTACCATAAAATCTAAATTTCGTAATTATTGAATGTTTCATTAGTTTGATGTGATCAAAATAGAAATCAAGATATAATTTCTCAAAAGTTAATATAAATCATGAGATATAAATAAATTTATATTGCTTTATTAACATTTAAATAATAGAGTTTGGTATTCAGCTTGCGAGTTATTTTACCAAGGTCACAATTTGATAAGTATTTTCTTCTATCATGACCTATTTTTAGATAGTAAAATGTTATATTGATAAATTTTGATAATATAAATAGTTCCTAATTAAAATCAATCAAGAAACAGTAATGTTAATTTTTGAAAATATAAAATTTTTGTAACATAGCATTAAGTTTCTCATCTTGGTCAAATGTATACATTTAAAATGCACTTATATTATTGCAATATTATATGCTTTGAATATATACCATATCCTGGGGAAATCCTTCAGATTTAAAAAATCTAAATATTTCATCAAGAACGAAAACGGTTTCCCAGCAGATCATCCTTTTAAATCAAATATAATTTAAAAAATAATTGGATTGATGCAGTATTTTTGGCGGGTTTTCAGATTTAACTTGCACCTAAGTTAGCTATCAAAATGTCTGAATATATTTAAATTATACTTTTAAAATTAACTTAATTATTTAAATCAACGATTCTTATTCTTTATATCATGATTTATTTATTATTTTGATTTTACATCATTATATTTTTTTATTTTTATTAAATTTTATTTTTCAAGATTAACTTTATCATAATTTAAAACATCATATCATTTAGTTAATTGTAGGACTTAAAGGGATTTTAAAAATTTTGATTTGTTAGGAAGTTTTTGCCTTAGATCAAGTATTGAAATTTGTTCAATTTTGATAAAATCCATCAGAAATTGAAATTTATACGCCATTATAAAAAAGGAAGTTATTTTAATTATAGTATACTATCATATGATGATGATTATTTGAAATTTTAGGTTTGTATAGTATATATGGATAAAAACCTATAAATTTGACTATTATTAATATTTGTTTAAAATATACATTTATTACCTAATATAAGATTATAACTAAAAAAATACTCAACAGAATCTAATCAATAAATACTATATTTAAGTCATATCTTTTATTATTATTGATATATACATATATATATATATATATATATATATATATTTAATTTTGAATTTAAAAAACTGAACTTGTGATTTGAATTAAAAATATATTATATTAATATAAAACTTTATTGTTTAGTTTTTGAAAATAAATAAACTTATAATAAAATTTAATTATTTTGAAATATAGTTATTAATTGATATTTTTAGAATAAATTAAGAATATATATTATTTTTGAATAATAACTAATATATATAAATAAAACTTAAAATAATTGTATAAAATTTAATCATCAATTATTTATATCTATCATATTTATAAATTTCGACTTAAATGATTATAATTATAATAGGTAATCAATATATATTAGAAGCTTTTATAAATAAATTTATTTAATATATAAAA
>JNEM01004061.1:0-13324 GCA_000697335.1 Conidiobolus incongruus B7586 | reverse complement strand
TTTTCAAATTAAAAAATATAAAGTTATAAAAGATTTTTTAATAAATAATAATTAAAAAAGTTTATTAAGTGTAATATATTAACCAAACTATAGCTTGAATAATTATAATTATTGTTATTAAATTAAATAATTAGGTTATATGAAAATTTCTAAAAATAAATTCATTAATTTAAAAAATATTAAAATACAATTCATATTAAAATCTTTTAAGTGTTAAAAATTTGCTATAAATAAGGTAAAAATTTATTAATAATAAAGAGTATTAATTTTTTAAATTCTATAATAATAATTTTATTTAATTTTGATTTTGAAATTTTGCCTTTACTTAATTTTAATGCTATTAATACTCTTTATTTCCCAAAAACACCTTCCATTTAAAATGATTTAATCAAATGAACTTGATGAATCTTCTACTTACACAGGTCACTGTTTGTAAAAAAATTGAAGTGTATATAATTTATTTATAATGGAAGATAATAACATTTAAATTTTTAAATATTTTTTATAATATCAAAAATTATATTAAATATATTTTATGGATTGATGTTTTTATTAATTAAGTTTATTGATATTAAATGACTGCTTATAAAATTCAAATATCTATTTTATCATATTGTAGAAAAATATTTCACAATTTGTTTCTTAAAAAGGCTATTTTTTATAATAATTAATAAAATATCGGTGAAAATCTGGGAATTGAGAGAAATACACTAATCCATTTCAAATGTTTTTATTCCAGCGACATAGCGAGTAATTCGGAGAAATGTAAATTTTATCAGTTTTAAGAAGTCAATTGAGTTTTAGACAGTATCAATAAATTTATTTGACTTAATGTTAATAGTATAGATTTAGAATATTCATTATCATTGAAAATTTTGAATTATAAAGCATTTTGATTCAAATATTGCTAACATTAAATATGGTTACTAGTCATAATGAATTGATCAGTTTTTTCACTTTTGTGGCTAAAATATATCTCTTAATAAAATATTATATTATTATATCTTTCTGCTGGAAATTACCATATTTTATTATATATGTTTTAAAATGGAACTATAGATTATTACGTTTCCAAATTCGTTTTATCCTATTTTTATAATTACAAATGTATATGATATTCAGTTTTCATTTTACTAATAAACCATTGACTTAAACGCTATGATAGCTGTTATTTTATTTAACTTGGATATTTTTCAGTCTTGACATTAGTATATTTTAATCAAGTGACTCTAAATATAACCAAAATTTGCCTTTATAAAATTAACAACAATAAATTATTGATTGTTTTATTATTTTCTTTAATATTGATACATATTAATACAATATAAGATAAAATATAACTTAACTACAACTAAAGTGACTTTTCATTTATAACAATTATCATATAATGTTTTTTCTTTAAATTGATTTCAAAAATAAATTAACGCAACTTCATTAACAGGGCTTACATAGTAAAGAATTGATTTTGCACAACCATTATTTTGGTTCAATTATCTCAATTGAAAAAATTACAGGTTATATAATTGAAATGGTAAATGAATTAATAATAAAAATATAAAAGCCTATAATCAAAAATAGTTTTATATTTTAAAAATAAAAGAAATTATTAAAATCCAACAGTTTAATTAATAAATTAGTGGATGTAAATTGTCTGATATTATTTTTGAATTGAGTTTTGTATCAAACTCATTATAATATAGTTTAAAAATTAAGAAAATATATATAGTAATTAATGATCAATTTGAAAATATTACTAGATATTAAAAATTTTCTTTGAACTAGTCAAATGCTTTAGTTACAACTTGCGATTAGCTTATTTCTGAAAATCTTGTTCCTTCTACATTTTTAAAATTATTCAATTCAATATTTCCTAATTCTATCTTTATCCAAATATTTAAGTTTCAATCGCAGTTATTAATTATCTATGAAATATTTATTAATAATTTATGAGAATATTGTACTGTTCCTGAAAAGTATTTAAGCTTACTCAAGTATTGTCCTTGATAAACATTATTATTTAATTCTATAATGAAAGTCACTACTGTTCTCACCTCCTTTTTAGCTTGTGGCTCTATTTTTGCATTTCCCACCAACCTTCATCTTAAAGCTGATTCCAGTCAAGATGTTTCCGTTGATGAACCATTAACTTTGGCCTCTCCTATCGACATTAAATCATTGGTTAACTCCGATGTAACCTACGATTTCATTCAAAATTTGGCCAAGCTTCCCAAGGAGCAGTTTGACAAAAAACTAAATGAAGAAGTTCACAATATCCAAAATACTTTGAATTTGTCCTATGATTTTTATCAACGCTTGCAGAACCTTTCCGAGGAACAAGCCGAACAGGTTCTCGAATGGTGGGAGCAAGTATCTCCCAAGTACCACGACGGTGAATTCAAGGATATTACTGAATTTGAGCACACCGCCGCCAAGGATCTTTTGGAACTTGGTGCCATCGTCTACGAAACTGATCCTCTCACTTTGTTAGAAGAAGTTAGCACATTATTTCACTTTTAAAGCTTGGTTGAATATTGACAGTTGCCATATATTTTTCATGTAAAACTTTTCAAATTTTATCAATAAAGCACTTTGATTTTTTTAATAAGAATCTTCTATTTGTTTCAAAAACTGGAATTTCTATTAAGGGTAATTATTAAAGGAACCAACTCGTCAATATACAAGTTTTGATAGAAGCTTCGCTTTGAAATCATTTCTAAATTTTTAATTAAGTTTAAAGCTTCAACATTTTATTGAAAACATTAAATAATTTTTATTTACAAAATATGACATATATTAATTTAATGTAATCGATAAGTTGATAATAATCTATCAAGACTAATCTCAAAACTTTAAACAATATTTTTCAAAATCTGATTTAGGTTATATTCAAGTCCACTTTGTGTTCCAATATTTTTTTAAACCAGGTTTGAAAGGGATAATTTAAATATTTCTATTGTCCGAGCTTAGATAATATATATCTATACTTTGTGATTTTAAGCTAAATATAATATATTTTCAATACAATGTTTGCTGTATTTTGAGCTATTTTGGATTTTATTGCTAATCCATGGGCCATATTCAATTAATCTGTATTGTGATTAAGATTAAAATATATAAAAAATTGGATTTATAATTATGAATACAAATGTAAATATATAATTACTAATTTTGAAATCCAAAATTATTAAAGTTCATTTTTGACCATATAGAGTAGTTAAATTTACTTTGATAGGAAGAAGAAAATTGAATAATTGTCGACTACTTGGAGATTAAGAGAAATTTACATACATATTAAAGTTAAAATATAAGATGATAAATAAGCTAGTGTGTACCATATCCCTAGAAAATTGAGGTTTCCTTTAGAAATGATTTTTATTTACTGAACCGTTGGTCATTGAAATTAATTTGTTACATCTCAGTAACCAATCTTAAAATGAAAATTAAATGATCAATAAAGTTGATTTTCTCTTTTTTTGACAAAATTAATTTATATATTCAATTTGAAGCTTAAAGTCACATACAAAAGAATAGTAACTTTGATTGAGTCTCTATTCTATTTGAGTATATTTATTATCGCCTAAATCCATGTACTTGTCACACATTATTAAAATGAAGTATTTTAATTAGATAATTACATATCAATTAATTATCTTGATTTGTTATATTTCTAGATAATAAATTATGTTTTATACTCTAAACATTTTATATGGTTTTATGAAACAATATTAATTTTTTTACATCTAACTTTGATCATTTCCTAGATTTCACAATTAATATTATATTGAATTTGACCGCAATATTTGATGATTATATTCAACTTAGGTAATAACTCAGTCTATTTACAATATCAGAAAGATTATAAATATTATAAAATTTATTAATCAGTAAATTAAAATAAAACTATCTTATATTTGTATTTTATAGAATCAACCTAAATTCAATGAAACAACAACCAGGCCAATAAATGGGAAAAATATTACCATTAAGTAAATCTATACAGGTTCATAATTATTAAAAAAGATATAAATTTACAAATTTCAATTTTATTTATTATTTTAAAAAAAAACTCCAAAACATATAAAAAACAAAATTTAGTGATATAATGTTAATGCTTTGAACCAATAAGAGTGATTCAGTATATATTGATTAAAAATATTAAATCAATCCTTCTATAATATATTAATTAAATAATATTTACAAATAGCGGATCTTTTATGATGGAAACGATGTCAAATAGTAAATAGTTTTAGAATCATTGAACCAATACTTTATCAAATTATATTTGTTTTAAATAATTTGAAATAATGTCAGGAGCCTAGAGACCCACTCTCACTTCAGTATCCGGTTTTCTCTCTATACTCCTACCTGGGTAATATTCTCCCATTAAGATTGAAGCACAAACCAAGTCAGCATCACGGACTGGTTACACACACTATCAACCAATAATATAAATTGCATATGCCTCTCTAAAAGAGACACCAGACGGACTGGTCTGGATAATCCCAACTATTTCATTAACTAATACACTCTCTATCAATCCCTTATCTTATAGTTTTAGTTGGATCACATTTCCCTTGGATTTCTATTGAACAACTTCTTTCCCAAGAAGCTTCCAATATATTATCTTTTTTAATTCCTCTATACAATAAGAATACATCATTTTAATAATATATTTGCAGATTAATATTATATGAAAATAGAATCACAGTTCGTGTAAGGTAATGTTAAAAATATCATAAATTTCGCTAAATTCATTGTAATACTTGATTTGAATATTGTAAAATAGAATATTTTCACACCTCTGAGAGTAACTAAAGATAAAAATTTATTAATTCTATCCAATAGTATCTTTATCCGTATGTTAAATTTAAAGCTGTTATTAACAATGGATTAGAGAATTAGTAATTTGTGAGAAAATATAATTGAATATTACGTCTATATAAATTGATCTGTTTTGAATGAATACTTAATATTAAATATTAATTCCATAATGAAATTCGCTACCATCATCTCCTCCTTTTTAGCTTGTGGCTCTCTTTTTGCTAAGCCCATCAATCCTGATGCCCAAAATGAGATCAGTTATGATGTTTTAGTTGATGAGCCATTAACCTTCCCTGGCCCCTTTGATATTGAATCTTTTATTGATTCCGACGACGCCTACAACAACATTCAAGCTTTGGCCAAGCTTCCCAAAGAAGAGTTTGTCAAGCAATTAAATAAAGAAGTTCACGGTATTCAAAATGCTTTGAATTTGTCTTATGACTTTGTTCAACGCTTACAAAATCTTTCCGAAGAACAAGCTGAACAAGTTGTCGAATGGTGGGCTGGAGTATCTGAAAAGTATTCCCAAACTCTTCCTGGAGATGCTACTCAAATTGAACAAAACTTCGCTCAAGACCTTTTGGAACTTGGCTCTATTGTCTACGAAACTGATCCTTTGACTTTATTACAGGAGGTTAGCACTTTATTTCGCTTTTAAAGTATAATTAATATTCCTTAATTAATATCGCATATTTTAATTTTATTATTATATTTATTGTAATAATAAATTATTTATAATTAATTTGTATATAAAGTGTTTTGTACTTAAATAATTGTTTATTTCATTTTATTGTAGCAAAAACCTAATCATTTTTGTCCCTTTATAAAACTAGAATTTTATTAGATTCATACAATATATTATTGGTTTTGGCTTGTGTTGTATTTTATAGTTAGCTTTGTAAATAAATATCATTGTTAGAAAAGTACTTGTAATATGATTTAGTAAATTATTTATTAATTCTATATGTCTTAAAGTTTACTTATTGTTGAGGTGATATAGTAGAATATCCAGAAAAATGAGGACCTCTTTCTATTCTTACCACTTCTGCGTTTCAATAATTCATTCAGTTGGTGACATAGATTTTGGATAAATTCTAATAAAAAGGGCTAAAGAGTATCATTTGATTATGGACCAACAAATCTACTATAAATGAGAGGTAACGTGGACTTAACTAACAATTTTAGACAGAGAGGTATTTTTCAAATACAACAATTGCTTGTTCAATTTTATGTACATTAAACCTTATATTATGTGAAATTCCAATATTGCTCAATTGTTTATTAAACCAATATAAGTATTGTATTTATAAAAAACAGTGATTTATTTTTAAAAATGATTTTATCAATAATACAAATCAATATTTGATAGATTATAGAATTGTTAATTGAGCTAAAAGCAAAGCATAATGAAAACATACTCTATATTGTATAATTTTATATTTTGTTTGATTAATTCTTTTATAATGGGCAAATATCAAATTTGGTGTGGTGCACCTTTTAATAAACTATATTCATGAACTTAAATTTAAATATAGAAGATATGTATTATTTAATGATTTGTGTATTTTGATTTTCAATTCAAAATCTATTTTACAACTGATCAAGTATAGGATTGTGGTTGAAATAAACATTTATACATTTTGGATATTATAAATATGTTATTTATAAAAACTTGAATAAAAATAAAATCATATAATTTTATACTGAATTAATAAATAAATTTTTATTTTGAAATTTTAAAAATGATTTTAAGTATTTAGAGAGATGATGGATATTAAGATCTACTTAGCTTTTTATATTAAAATTTCAACTTTTATTCTGATAGAAATTTAAATTGATTCAAATATATATATATATATATGCATGTAGCTATGAACTTGTAATTTAATATAACTGAAATTAAGGAATATCAAATTAAAAAAATATCAAAAACTCATATATTCAAAGCTCATGCAATGTTATTGATTTCGGAAATGAGCTAATGCTAAATGTTCAACATTCTGATATATTTTTATAATAATGAATAACTTGCTTCCAAGTGTTCAAATAACAAAATTATCTAAAACTATTAAATAACGACTTTTTTTCGTTTATATTAAAAATATAGAGATTATAGTAAATTTATTTTAATTAATTTATTCAGATACTGTATATTTTTAGATTTAAAGTAAAATAATTTTAAATAATTATCTTATATAACTTAAACTTTGGATTAATATTAATAATCCAACTCTAATAAAAATTTTAAAATTGAAGTATTTCAAATTAATGAACATCTATCATAATCAATCCAATTAATAAAATTACTCATTATTCCTATGATATGGTTATTTATGAGAAATATTCTTGCTAATCACTCAAAAAACTGGGATTACCAAAATGAATCGAGCAGTCACATTGGGAATGCTCATTTCCTGAACTCTAATATAAGATTATCATGAACAAACTAATAAACACATCTTTTTTATCTTTAAAAGTATCCATTCTCTAAGTTTTCCTCGAAACCCTCAAAGTAGTGTTGAGTCATGACGAGCATGAGATAATTACTTTACACGGAGCCCAATTTACAGTAAGTCGCCTGCACCTGATTTGGTGAACCCCATCAATTTCCCGTAACTCTGTGGTAACCTGTCGTTTACCACTGGGGATTCCCCGTTTAAACTCTAAAAGTCTATTTCCCTCCACAATCACGGTCGTCATTATTAACCTATCCAATCATTTAATAATAAATTGGACAAATTTGATATAAATTTATTAATAAAAATGATATTGGTCATAGAAATGACTTTCAAAAAAGGAATGTAAAAACTGAATAAGGATTTCAATATTTTTTGTGGTCAAATCATATAAAAATCACCCAAAATCAATTTGATCATTCATTACTTTTTTAACAAAATTTAACAAATAATAATTTGGTATGAAATAATATTCAACTAAAAGCACAAAGATTCTATTATCATTCAACTGCAATTTAATATTTATATTTTTGTATAGTTAAATAAATGATTATATGTGGTTGAATGCAAAATTCTATGACTTAGTTAATATAACATATTTATATAATAATTACTAAAGGATTAAATATTGAATATTTTGTCAGTTATATTTTATTATCAAATAATTACAAAAATATTGTTGAATTATAAATAATTCAATAGAGGTTACTAACTTCAAAACAACTATTAATTTTATGTATTTGATATATATAGTAAACTTCGTCTAAAATGCTTCAATTTAATCTTTACATGGAAAAATATATAATTTTTATTTAGCCAATTACAAAATCTAAGTACTATTCATAATTAGTATTATGATCTGAAGGATATAATACATAATTTGATTGAATAATCTAAATTTGAATATCCATATCTAAAATTCGCAGTAGATTGATTTCTAGATTTATTTTAGTGAATCAAAGTGATTGAGATAATATCCACTGAATTAAAATTCAAATCCTAATAATTTTTAAATTATTAGAAAAATTACACGTTTGAACTTGCAATATCAGCAAATACAGACAATCCGAAAACTTAAGTGCAAATTTGTAATAAACCTCTAAATTCTTTATCTTCATCAATGTATATTACTTCCTACTAAGATAAAACTATTTTGTTATTATGTAAATATTTTTTAATTTGCTATTCTTATTTTTGATTAATTAATACATTATATTGAGATTTATTATGAAAAATCGAATATTAGATAAACTATCATTTTTCTACTGATTACAACAAAATATCAATAATTATAATTTTAATGGTTAATATATGAATGTACGTATATTTCTCTTGGAATTAATCATTCAATATTCCTTATATCATAAAGTACTGTATTTAATCTAAATATATCTGATATACACTAGATTTGTAAATAATCTTTACAAAATACATTCAATAAATTCAAAGAGAATTGATATTTACCAAATTATGTTTCTGAATTTAATCATTCTGATTATCTTTCAATTGTTGTTAAAACTCATCAAGGTACTTAATTAGATAGACATATTTGCTTAATTAAGCTATGATACAATTTTTAAAATAATTGCATCCTATCATGGCAGCTAATATCAATCAGCAATGTAAAAATTAAAAAATAATACAGAAAATTAAAAGTTTCTCAAGTATATAAATAAATATTAATTCAGTAAATATTTAGCATTAAAGTTTGACTCAAAAATGAAATTCACTACTATTTCCACCTTTTTAACTTGTGACCCTACTTTTGCTTTTCCCATCAACTTTTAACCAAATACTGATTCCAGTCAAGATGTTTCCGTAGGTGAACCTTTAAGCTTGACCGCTCCCTTTGATATTAAATTATAAATTAATGCCGACGAAGCCTATAGCTACATTCGAGGATTGTCGAAGCTTCCCAAACAAGAGTTTTTCAATGAACTAAGTGAAGTTGTTCATAATATCCAAAATGCCTTGAATTTGTCTTTTGATTTTTATCAACGCTTGCAGAACCTCTACGAAGAACAAGCTATGCAAGTTATATAATGGTGAATGCAAGTATCTCCTAAGCATTCCCAACCTCTTCCTGAAGCTACTACTCAAATTGAACAAATGGTCGCTCAAGAGCTTTTGGAGCTTGGTGCTATCGTTTACGAAACTGATACTTTGACCCTATTGCAGGAGGTTAGTACGTTATTTTACATTTGAAATATAATCAATGTACATCAATTAACAAACTTTATTTCTATATAACTCAATTTAAAATTCACTAATGAATCATTTATCTTAATAAATAATTAAATTTTAACCTTAATTTGATTTTAATAAAAATCAAGGTTAAAACTTTAACAGATTCCAAGTTTTTAAGTCTTATTTTAAACTCATTACTTAATATTGCTGTTAAGTTAAATTGATACTCCATCTTTGATACACAGTCCTTTGAGTTTGAAGCATGAGATGGGTATTGTAACTTATTGAGTTAAGGTTTTGCGATGTTTGCTGTGATTGCTCAAAACCATTTTTTATTTGATAAGCTGATATTGTGAAAAGATAATGATGTGAAGTAATTCATCCACTCCGAAAATTGATAATTATAAGAGTCGATGTTACAATTAATATAATCATTTCATTTGCTAGCTTATTGATAATAATTTCAACTTCAATATTTTTAATATCTCAAATTGAGTTATTATTTGCTTTCAATAATTATATGTTGGATAGTTTTAATGAATATAATCAATATTCAAAAATGAGACAATTTAACAGATAAATAATCTTTAGAAAATTCATCCTTTTTGCATCGTATAATCTATTAAAATTGTGTGTAGATCTGTGAACTCAAAGAACTTTAGAAATTTCATCATTCCGAATGGTTATCCCTAAGACAAATATATTTGGAAAAATAATGAATAAATATTGATTAAATTTAAAAAAAAATCTATTTATTTCTTAAAATATGTAATTTATTGAAATGATTAGATTATTAATATATCATTTCGGATTAATCAAGTGAATAATATAAGTAATTGTATGAAAGTTGGTACCTTTTTTCAATTTTCTTCAAATATTTTAAAAGATTGATAATTTATATAAAATAATAAGGAAAAATAATTAACAATCATTCTTTTTTAATTATTATTACAATTATATTTGAAATATTTAAAAAATTTATAATTCAAAGATAGTTTATAAAATTATATTACCATTCATCTAGTTAAAAATTGATATTACCATACACAAAAATTATTCATTTTCAAGTTTATTGACTAAATTTATAGAGGATAGATGATAATATATATTAAAAGGTTTTAATAAAATTGATTTAGTGATAAAACAATATCAGGCTAAATTTATTATATCATGAAAAAAAATTTTGCTCATGATAGATTATTGAAAATTTTCGAACAAATTATCCGATATCCTTGTCTGTATTGGGCAAAGTGTCCTTAATAGCTTGTATTAATATTTCTCTTCCTTCTTCATAATTTGAACTATTTCTAAAATTATTGGATAATTCTAATTGAAGACCTTTATATTGTCTACCCAAATTCACCACATTGCCACTATCTTGTCCTTTAAGTCCTCTTACATCAGCTCTGATATTCGTTCCAACAAGATTACAACTTCCATTTTTTTGACACACCACTGAACGAATACCTTTATTTTTCGTAAGTTCATTGAATTTGTTCGCCACTTGATTGATTTTGGCATAATTGCCACCAAATATAACATGAATGGGTTTGTCGTCGTCTGCCTTTCTTGACGAGAATCCATGGAATGAAACAATGAATCGTTCCTTAGAAATCTGGGTAAGGTTATCAGATCTAAATCTTGCAGAGGTGACATGAGCTGCATTTTCGTAGCAGACTTGGGATTTATTGCAATTGTCGAAATGTGTTAATTTAGCTTCTTCACAGAAGGGTTTATCTGTCAATGTATTATTTCCTGTATCACTCTTTCCGCAACACTGTGGTCTAATACATTTTATATTAGGAATCTTAGCACTCTCTCTAGAGTTAATATTTGCAATAAACCCATAATAAGCTGAATTAGGCCTGATATCTTTTACTTTTTTGTATAATTGTTTCGCCAAATCATCCGTATCCCCTTCAATTTTTTTCCATGGATGGCAATTGAAGCAATGGGAATGATTCTCTGATTTGAAGGAACTGGCTGTAAATTTAAGGGCAAGTTTTGCTCATCATATTGATCAGGGCGCGTTAAAGCTTCTTTAAGATCTTTTACACTCTTGAAATAATCCACAAAAGCGTAAGCATAAGATAAAAATAATAAACATGCTATATTGTTCATAATTTTAATGCAATAAAGGATAAAATTTTTTTGAATGGTGTTTACATCAATGAGCCATAATTGGTATTAATAGTCGTTTATACAAGATCGAAGAGTGTAGGCTGAACCAAGAAAGAGTTTTTTCGTAGACATTAATATTAATTATTTCCCAATCTTCAATTTTTTAATTGTGGCAAATGTAATATCAGTATCAACTTCAATTTGTTCAATAAACATTTACATGATTAATCATTCGCATGATCTAGAATGGTATTCAAATCAACCCGTTTGCATTTCTCGGGTTTGAATAGGATTTTATATTCTAAAAGTAATTTATATAAATTTTTAATCTGTTAATAAATATAAATGCATATATATTATCGATGAGTACCAATAATCTTGATATATATTATACTACAAATTTTAATTATCAAAATTTTTTAACATCATAATTAATATATATTTTAAATTTTCAAATTAAATAATTTTAAAATCCATTATTATCAATTATAATTGAAAAATTTAGTAATTCCTTATATATCATTTATTTACATAATTAGTGAGGTTAAAAATTTTATTAATATAAAAACTTAAAAAATTTATTTAGAATCTTAAGAGACTAGCTCTTTAAATTCTTATATATATTTTTATATAATTTAATTAACTATATAATTAATCTATATTTTTAATTAAATTAATTATATAAATAATATTGAATTATCTAATAAACCAGATTTTTTCCTTCTTAACTCCTATTATTAATTGTTTTATATACAAAAGATTAAAAATATATATTATTATTGTTCTAGCATATTAACCCTACCTAATATAAATGTTAATATATCAATGACTTATTTATGTTTAAAACTTAATTAGACTTTATTTACTATTGTATTATTATTATATTTTAATATTAGATTTAGACATATTACTTTTATATCAAGTTTTCTTCTATATTATATATTTTTAACTATTATAATATTTACACGAAATCTGTAATATAAAAATTGGCTATAAATTTAAATATGTAATTTCAATAGTATTCATATATTTAATAAATTAATTATCTAAAAGTTTATTATAACTGTTTAGATCTTAATTATTACAAAATAATAATATTATATATCAATATATTGATAAATAACTTTGAAAATTAATATGCTAAATATTAAAATATATCAAATATAAATTATATATAATATATTTAAGCTAAAATATTAATAAATAAATCAAATTTTGAATTATTTTTTAGAAAAATAATAATATTTTAAACTATATTAGTATTTATTTAAAGTTAGCAAATTTATGATTGAAAAATTTAAAAATAACTTGATTATAGAATTTGAATTAATTTTTCCTTACTTACAAAAGAATTTTTAAAGTTAATAAAAAATATATATTAATATTGGACTTTTATTTTAAAAATTATTATTATAAAATTACTGATTAACAGTTCCGATTAAAATACTTTTGTTGATAAATATAATATTTATAATTATTATATTAATTAAATAGTTTCAAATAATAACTCAATTACTCATTTCATATAATAAACATTTGATTGATATAAATTCCAAATTTTTATTAAATTTTATATTTATTCCCAGAATCAGATATTCTATATATTATTTATTTATCGATATTTAAATTTAAAACTATATTATTAGTTAAAATTTAGGTCTATAATAACACTTTAATATAAGATTTTAATAATTATAAATTATATTATAATATAATTTTGTAAATATTATAAATATCAA
>JNEM01004026.1:0-13601 GCA_000697335.1 Conidiobolus incongruus B7586 | reverse complement strand
TGATCAATTTAATTCTATTTAATCTTATAAAATATATTTTGACAAAGAATAATATAGAAGAGTTTATAATCTATCAATTATAATAATTAACCTTAAAAGTTTTGATTTTGGTCTATATCTTAATAGGTTTTATTTAATTATAATTATATTAGTTTATTAAATTTTAATTAAATTATAATATATTGATTTTATATTTCAGTTAACCAATCTAAGCTTAAGTTCTATTATCTATAATATATTTATATATTTAATATTAAGATATATTCCTATTTTTTTAGTTGATATAAAAATATATTTTAGTTAATTAATATTTAATATAAGTTTGTATTTAAATAATATGATTTTTTTGTAATTAATAAAAATAAACCATTTGATATATAAAAATAAATTTAAATTTAATATAAAATCTATGTTTTTTAATTTTAATAATTTTTTATCATATTTTTAAAATAATTATAATAATATAATAATTACTTGTTTAATAAAGACTAAGATTTAATGTTTTATCAACTAGTTAAATTTTTTTGTAAAATTATTTTATAATTTAATTTTTTGATTATTTAAAGAATTTAAAATCATATGGGTTATAATCCGAAAAGTATATTATATATGATAGTTTTTTCTGGTTATTTTTTATTATGAAATTAATATTTAAAATTATAATTACTTTCAAGTTATATTAAAAATAAAAATTAAAAATAGTTTTATTTAAAAAAATATTATAAAGTTTATTATTAATTGATTTTCTTTTAAATATTAAATAAGAATAATATATAATATTATGATATATATAATAATAGTTTATTTTTATTCAAAAAAATATTAATTTAAAGAAATTTATAAAAAAAACTTAATCTAGCTTAATTTAGTATTTTGATTTATATTTTAATAAAGGACTTTACAAAAAGAGATAAAAATCATCAATTATAATAATTTATTGTAAAAGCTTTGGTTTTTGATTTTATCTTAATAAGTTTTGTTAAATAATAGCTGATCTAGTTTTTTAAACTTTAGTTAAATTATAGAAAATTTATTTTATATTTTTATTAATTAATTTAAATTATAACTCTAATATATATAATATATATATATGACTAATATTAAAATATCCTGAAATATCTTTAATTGAAATAAAAAGGTATATTTCAATATATTTTTCAACTCTATCAATAATTAAAATAGTAATAACTAAAGTTAGTTTTTTAGATTTTAATTGGTTTTAAATAATTTCTCTTTTCATTTTAAAATAATTTAGATAATGTTATATTACCAAAAGCTCTTCATAAGTTTCAAATAATTTTAGTGGGTTAATGGTTAAGTTTTACTGATATTAAAATGAAAAACTTTTGATGATTATTTTTTAATTTAAGTATAATTAAGTTAAATAACAAATTTTAAAAAATTAATTTTTTAATTAAAAAAGCTATTATATATATGATATAAATTATTTTTTTCCTATTAGAAATGTGTATATTTTATTTTTTGATACTAATAATATATTTGAAAACTCAGATATTAAAAAATTTCTAATTTTCTAAATCCAAGGTTATAATATAATATTTAAATAAATAATCTTGATTTAATTTAAATAAAGCTATAAATTATATAATATCATTTACTTTATATTAAAATTCCCTTGGCAATCGATATTACATATATTGAATATATTATATTATGTGATCATTTATTATTAATGATAACTATTTCAAATTAATAGTAAAATATTTAAATTTATAGAAATCATGTTTAATTAAAATATTTGATATTAATTTTTAATCAATTGGATATATATATTGATATTTAATAATCATTAATATCAAATATATTTTTATTTCTTTAATTTAATTAATATAGTAATTTCAGTTATACCTTCCCTTTGTATATTTCCAAATTCATGAATATTATTTTTATATTTAAAATAAATATTTTTAATTAAAAGCTCAATTATTAAATATGATGTATATCAAAATGAGAATTTTTTTATCATTAAACGATATGATTTTGATTTTTATAAAACATCAAATCCAATATCATATATTCTAAATCATATCTTACAAACACAATGAGAATGATAATGATAATATTATATATATTTCAAAAGAATAATATACAGTATTTAATATAGAAATCTCTAAATTATTTATCTTAAATTATGAATTAATGAACTAGTATTGGAATTCGAGTATTAAAATTGATATTGAAATAAATTGTATTTTATCTTTTAATATTTCGAGTCAATATAATGAATATATAACATACTATTATTTATCAAAATCAATTATTTAATAAATATTAATTCTTTTGAAGTGAAATTTTGGATTTTAATGATATTTCCATAAAAATAAAGATATTATTTTAAAAAATTTGATAATGAGTTTAATGATTATAATATTAAAAGCTTTATAAAACAGTTTTAAATCGTTCAAAAATTTTTTTCTTAGCTTTCTCAAATTTAATCGTATTTAGAGAGGACTTCCAACCCTATCCCCATTTGAAATGGGTGTACTTACACTCAACTCCTCCATCTCTTTTGTGGGACTCTGAACCCCTGAAGTTTTATTATTCAACTGAAACTTATACCAGTAATATTCAAAGCTTGTGCAAAATTATCCAACACAGATCCTAAGCCTTGTTGAGTTGGTAATATAAGTTTAATTTGATCCCAAAATGCTTCGAGTAGGTCGGAAGGATTGCAGAAATTAAATAAATTTTTTCGTAAACTGTCCATAATACTGAGAGTGTCGCTCGGGTGAGTTGTGGAAAACGCCATGGAATTGAAGAGATTTGATGCGTTCGAGTTGGTGATGGGTATTCTGCATAGGTTGGACGGGTTATAAGGTCGATTAATCTCCCATAGATACCTTTGGGAGTTTGGAAGAATTTTTACGATGCCAATATCAAACTTGTGAATTCATTGACTACTCTCGAGTGGTGTTTTCTGATAGAAATACAAAGGGATATCGGAATGTTGAGCAAATGAATTGCAACCCAGACGGGCTGTATAGTTGTCAGTATTGTCGGGTTGACAGTGCGGTTCAAATCCTTGAGGGATGGACGAAGTACCAAAAAGTAGATTACAATGAGAGCTCGGAACGGTTTTTCGTTGGATTGAATAGGCGTTTGCGACACTGGAGTTTCTATAAGCTTGAGACCTCATCTCTCAACTTGACGGGACTAATTCTGCAACAGATCGTCGATCAGTCGAGCAATGCATCCCAACAAATGGATCTGGAAGTGGAACGCTCGGTCTGGGTTATAAAACGTATCGAAATGGAGGAAAGCCTTCTCGGGATGATTGCTCTTCCTCTACAAATCCAAATCGATAACTATAGACTTCGATAATGGGACTCGAGTCTGCGATTTATAATCACCCCGATCTGGTTCACTCAACTTCGACGTCAGTGTCTTTTCTCTGCTGAGGGTCGACAAACCGGGCTTCTTAATATTCGCACTGGATCCGGTTTTATGGTTCCTGAACCATCCACTCTTCGGCGCGTTCTTTGCAGTTTTATCTGATTTACTCCTGCAGAAGTAGTATCTGTTTAGGAAGCTGTGCTTGCCCTTGCAGTGCTCGATCACTCTCTTTTGCAGCATAGCGCTGCCAAACTGGACAGCTTCGCCCCTGGTTGTAATATCTGTCAAATGCGCCAGTAACCAATCCACCAATTCCAAGCTTACGAACACATTCTCAAACGATTTCAAATCTCATCTCATATTCGCAGTCTTAATACCGTGGATTTAAATTCTGCAATGCGGCCACAATACTTGACAACTTGGACTCTGGACAACTTCTCGGTACTAATAAAGTTTAATGCTCGTTTGAGCATATTTGGCAATTTTGTGCCTTTAGTCTCCGATGCGAAGAACGATGAAGGACTTAAGGTTGTAAATGAAATACTTAGTGCAGAAACCAAATCCTGATTCA
Organism: Conidiobolus incongruus B7586; assembly: GCA_000697335.1. NCBI lineage: Eukaryota > Fungi > Entomophthoromycota > Entomophthoromycetes > Entomophthorales > Conidiobolaceae > Conidiobolus > Conidiobolus incongruus. The sequence goes on along the minus strand of JNEM01004026.1, from coordinate 9,676 downwards.
ATTTCTTAAAATCATTAGCGTGGTTGGACTACCAATCGCAATCCAAATTCAGACACACTTTCTGCAACTGGTCCAGAAACTTAACGAACCCAGCGACTCGGAGCTCCTCCTCGTCCAATGTCTCGTAGTATTGGGTATCGAATCATTCGGTAGAATCATGAACCATGCGCACCAGAATCTCAAGCCGCCTGTCAGGTCATCCTGGTACCAACTAATCAAATACTTCAAATAGTTTCAGTTGTACATATTGAGCTGGATGCAGCTAAAGCTAAAGTCAATATTTTCGTAACTATCACCCGTCGCGTACCACACCTGACATTTGCTGAAAATTGGCGAGGTGAAGTATTCAATGCTCCTAACGAATCACTTCACTTGTATATTTTGTCCCGAACTGTCGTAAAGCAACCTATGGGGGTGACTGCCCATGATCAGGTAATACGGCTGGTAGATTCAGAATTCATTCTGCTGCAACGATTTCTCATTGTCAGCAAGTGGAGGTGCCTCGAAGAATTCATCATTCGAAATTGGAAATACTGACAACGCGTTATTGGTAGAGTTTTGATCCAGATTGAACATGATCAGTTGAAAACCTTGTACAAGACACTGAAAGATTAAATCTTTCAATAAATTATGTGCACTGGAATTGGTCCGTTGTTGCTGAGGAGTATGGCAAATTTTCATCGTTGAGCGACACCGTATATGTATACCTATACTCCTGGTAACTTTCCGCAAGTTCTTCCGACGTGGTGTAATAATCAGCGGTGAGTGGTAAGCATGCAGGTGCACACAGAAATTGTCACTTGGTAGTATCGTGAAGATCCAATCTGGTATAACTATGTCTCCAACATCCAATTGGAATAGAATACATTACTGTGGATCATATATTGGTGAATGGATTCAACAAAATTTGTTGATTAACACTCTTGTTATCCATCAATTTTGATGATACTTTCAAACTGTAGCGCTGGAAATGGCTATCTGGAGCACTTTGAATAGAGTTTTGAAAAATGTCCTTGGATGTTCAATTAGAGGGTTTGGAGTCCTTCGCCTTGAATTTGATGGTAATCGGTTTAATATGCGTAGTAGGCGGATTCAAATTACCGATAGCGAACCGATCCTTCAACTAAAATCTGGAAGAGCTTTCGAAATCGCGAAATTCTGTAATACCTTTGATGCCGAAAGTTTTATTAACATTGAACTTGAAAGATATAGTTTTCATTCTTGCCCTCCATATAGTTGAACCGATTCAGTGCTTTTGGGAAACTTCTGAAAAGTGGCAATGAGGATGGCAGATCATGCGACAAACTGCTACTTTCGTCAATACTGTGATGAATAAAGTCGTTCTCAATGGACGAGTTGGCCTTGTCGTAGTGTTTGAGATCTCTGATGTTCCTTTGCTTGCTCAGAGGCCGCATCTTTAATACACGTTGACCTTCAAATTGGAACACGTCTTTGTCGTAAGCTCCGGGATTGAGTGACAGTAGCATATATTTGAGCTGAATTGTTCAGTTGGTGTTGGTATCACTTCAGCAGTAACAGACGATGTGACAGTAACTACAGGCGGTACAATTTTAGTCAAGTTGCTCAATGAACCAAAACGATGGGAGGCTGGGACAAGGATGGAATAGGATACAATGAGTTGTCTTCACCACAAATTTCAGTATCTTGATGGGTGTATAATATACAATAGGGGACAAATCTTGAATATCTTTAAAATGATGTGTGGTCAGAACTATAATAACTGGTTTCAATCCAATGGGGTGATGAATAATGATCGTGAACGAAGTCTAATTGTTTCATCAAAATAGAGTAATAATTTTGGATCCATACAATAATAATTAATTGAAAGACAGTCTGAAAAGTCATACTTGGCAGATCTAGAACTTTCGGTACCAGCTAATTTTCCAGCCTTGGTCGAATAGGTATTGACGCAGGATAGAGGGAATCTAGACTGAAAAATAAAGAGAGTCGAAATATGTGGAGGTGGTTTTGACAATTACGCTAAATGTAAAGGAACACTATTATCTGTTATCCTTTCAAATGTCATTCTCAACAATTTTAATCCACATTAAACATGCCATTTGACGGAGTGATAATCATCACATGTAGACCAGTTCTTATTAGATCCCTATCTGCATAATGCTTACCAAAGCAATTTAGCTTTATATTCATCATTTCCGGAATATTTCCGTCGGCAGATCTCGAAATCTCACCAAACTTCGATTTCAAGAAGAGGATAGAATCGTTCCAATCATAATTTACCTTGTAAAAACCTTTGAACCAGCTTTTCGAACTCGCATTGTACTGGGGATCGTGAGTCTCGTTATCGGTACGAGCGTCCATAAATATTCTGGCGAGCGAGATGATAGGAACGATGTGGTTGGTGCCGTGACATTCCCACTTATCAAATAAATCGAGTAAAAAGCTGCTCAAGCCTTTCGCGTGGAATAGGTATCCGTCCCCCTCAAATTTCCACTGCCCTTTTGACGTTTCAATGAATATGAAATAGCGTGCGGTCCTGATCGGAATGTGATTTTGGTATTGGGACTGATACCACCGCAAAGTAACCAAAACAAATTAGTATTATGTTAAAATAAGGAGTAGACGATTTACTTCGCCATTCTTAGAATAGATCTCCTTCAACTGCACTCGGATGAGGCTGGCAAATGGGATCCTCTTGCCGATATGTGCGTAAATATTGAATAAACTCGTTTTCAATTGCTAAATATCGTTCCTACTCAAGTACTGATCTTTGAATGTGAGTTCGAGGTACTCCACTTCGATCAAGCTTTTATCAACTATTTAAAGTTAAAGAACCTTTTCAATTATGACGCTGATACTACAAATGAAGCAAAATTTGGATACTATATAAATTCGAAATAGAAACCCCATTAAACCTAATCAATATCATTACAACATTTCAAAGATATCTTATGCAATATCTGCAACGAAGTTTGTTTGGCCAAAGTCTCCTTATAAAAATCTTCAACAATTGTAAACAAACTCTCATTAATCAAACTTGCCTTAGCACCCAACTTCAACTCCTGATTGTCGATAGAATGCATATTTGCCCTGTTCCCCCCACTATCATTCATCTTTTCTTGGGAATTTGGGGCTTCGACGGATAGTATGTATCAATAAACCACCAGCTTTGACACCTAGAAAGTGGTCGGAATTAGTTATTACCTCTTGCTTACTGAACTGTTTGTCAAGTACTCACAAATTGAATTGAGTGCTTTGATGGTGGATTTACCATCGGCTATGGTAGTGTTATTTTGGGGTGGTTTGTTGACTTATGTTTGTCTGATTTCAACATTAAGATTGTTGGATAATTTTAAAGTGAAAAGGACTTTTGTTTGAATCTCAATATCGGGAATAAAGGTTAAAGGATAATAAATAAGCCAGGTGATTCTAATTAAATATATAATGCTTAATATTTAGTTATTTTTATTTATTTATTTATGGACTAATTTTGATTCATTGAGCCTTTTTTAATTTTTGATTTTTTGTAATAGAATATTTATGATGAATTTAAGTTACAAGTTCAAATAGAAAACAGAGTAATCTAGATATTTTTAGGATTTTGATTGATGAAAAGAAATTTGATACTAATACCAATATTGATAATTTGAAAAATCAAGTTTGATAGTTTTATATAAAAATAAAATTTTATAATTTAAATGAAGAATTTATATCTCAAACTCTTTTCAAACCTTTTTCATATAACAGAAAAAACTTGATTCAAATAGAATTTTTATTGTTTATATTGAATTTCAAAATATAATTTGAATAACATTTATATTAAATGTTATTCAAACTAAATTATATTGACCATAAATTTTAAAAATAAATGATTAATAACTCTATTTTAGAAAATACTATAAAAATCATTAATATTTAAATTATTTTTAAAAAATATTTAGTTTGATTGAGAATTAAAAGGTGTCAAAATTTGAAATTATGATAATGATAATATGATTTGAGTAATATATATTTAAAATATTTTAAGGCTCTAATTCTATCAAAAATATTGAATTAAATTATTTCTCGACCAAAGTCCCTTTATATGATTTGTAGTACTTTGATAATCTTGATATTCATTGATAAATAAATTATATAACTAATGCCATATCAATAATTGGAATATATATTCGGAAATATAAAAATTCATAATATATCATTTCATTGGCTGTTTTTAGAAAAAGCTATATAATAATTAAATATCATTCGAATAACTTTATAATACCAAACAATATTTTTTTTCTAATATAAAATATTTCGAATTAATATTTAGTGTTTAGATCAACTTGTTCATCGATATTTAAACCCGGATTTCAAGTTTGACAGATGTTGCAAACTAAAATTTTACAGGTATACTAACAAGTGTTTCTAAACAAATGATTTTCTCATGATCTCAATAATTGAAATATAATTTCAACTCAGTTCATTTCAAATTCAAATATCTAATATTTAAAATATATCCTTATATTTAAATTGTTTCAATATTCTTTATTTTTTATTAATTTAATAATTTATAGCTATAATATCAAATTCGGTAATAACATTACAAATAGATAATATGATAAAACCGCAACTAAGATTAATTATAATGGTTTGGAACTAAATAGGATTTTAAAATTAACATTGAAATTCTCATAATTCAACAATTGTAATTAAACGGTTTGACTCGATTATTATTTCAAAGGTCAACATTAATATGTTATTTTTATGTTATATAGTATCGTATAATATTGATATTACTAAAGCTAATTATTATCAATCCATAGAACTTAAATAATATACAAATTTCTTATAAAATGTCAACTAATCAGTGTGTTACTTGGATAGAAAATATTCTATCATCAATCTTTAAATATTTAGAGATATTAAATATTGAATTAAAAGACTTCTCCAAGTTAAGTATTATTAAATTTTAAAAGCAAAGAGGAAATAAATTGGTTTTACTTAGTTATTGAACATTCAAATAAAAATTATATTTTTAATATATTTAAAATAAGTTTTAATATAACTTTAAGGTAAATTTTTTATTTAAAATCCAATAATTATTAATTTTTAGTATATAATGATAAAATCCTTAATATAGGCAAAATAAACTCACTTTAATTATTAATACTTTTGGATTGATTTTCTATTAAATATGACTATTTTTACATATAATATTGAATAATAATCTTTGTGATTAATTTAATATTTCAAAAAAACAATCTTAATATAATAAAAATATGCAATTAAAAAAATAATACTTTTTGATGACTTAATATTATAATCCAATATAATAATTTTAAAAAAATAAATTAAAAATATTTAAGTCTTTAATAAAAGAATTCCTTAGTATATTATTATAATATTTTAACTTTGAAAGAGTAAGCAAAATATACCAAATATAATATGAAACTATATATGTCAAATTTCTAAAATTTATTTATAATATAACTGCCATAATTTAACTTATTCGATACCCACAGCCATATTTATTCAATATCATCAATCCAATTTACAATGGTCACTAGCACTATTTCTAATAATCACAAGTAATAAAAAGTTGCAAGAACTTAATCAAAGTAGTAAATTAGTAATTGTTAAAAAGACAAATATTCAAAATTTAATAAAAAATATTTTAATTAATTTATAATTTTCTATTTTTTTTCTAAAATAAAAATAAATTTTTTAAATAATATAATTTGGATTATTATTATTTATAAAAATATAATTTTATAATATTAAAAAAAATAAATTAATATTGGATAATTCTATTATTATCATATGTCAATTTAATAACCCCGAGGATTAATTGACAACTCTTTAATTAATTGGAGTGGTTGTTATCCACTAATTAGCTAAAAATTTTGTTGACAAGATATTAGTTTATGAGGTTAAGAGGGTGTTGAATTATTAATAATCATTTGGCTGATAATATATGAAATAATTTTGAAATATATATGTGGTGAATATTGTTTTTGTTTTGCCAATTTACAGATACAAAAATATAGATATACTCAATGAGGTATCCTATAGTGATATTAGCAGAATCAAAATTTATACAACAAATATATTAAATTAAATTGTGATATTAAAGTACTAAGATATTGAAATCAATGAAACTTGTAACCAAGTGAAACTAGTACGATTAACTAAAAATCAAAACAATATGCATGAACTTGGTTTGTGAAATTGTTTTGCCGAGAGGCATTAGTCAAATATTAACAGTATCCTAAAATTAGATCTAGGCATGTTGATTAATTATGCGGCGTTGTTTAATTTAAGAGCCAGAAATTATTAAACTTTGGAATATTATTAGAAGGGTATTTTGATTATTAGAGGTGATTTATTATATTGATTAGTAAATTACAAATTATTCATCATTAGTAGTAATGGACATTATATTCACATTATATTAATTATTAGTTAGGGGAAGTAGAAAGCGTCGAATTAAGTGTCTAAAAAGTTGCGATGAAGGTTTGATACATGATGGATTACGTTGGTGGACTTGAAGTGTGATCAGAGTGGAGTTTATCAAGTGGATACCAGTGGTTGGTTTGATGCAAATACTATCCGAAACAAACACGCCGAGATAATGGGATGCGTCGTTTAACTTAAGTTCTGGATGCGCTTGGGCGTCAGTGACATCTTGAGGGTCAGCGCTCTTGTGTCATCGACCATCCCAAAGCCGTTTTCAATCACATGGTCGAAGTCGCCAGAGGACTCCATTGCCCTCACATGAAAGCCCTTGCGATGTGTCGTCATCTGCTCCTGGTAGTTGGCAGCAGGAGAGTTGGAGTATTGCGTCAGATCAAAAGCAGACTGACTTGCCTTTCTATTATGACCAAACCCACCAATCTTCTTAAAATGGCGAGCAATATTCTTGGCAAAGCTCTTAGAAGAAGACAAAAACGAGAAACTAGATTTAGAAGAAGATACTGAAGAGTGAGTGGGTGATATTTGAAGAGGCAAATGTACCGAGCTTGCAGACGTTAGAGAAGCAGCCATACTCAAAATAATTAAAAAAATACTTTAATAAATTGGGAGGTTCAAGGTATTTATATCCAATATCATTATCATTTACAGGTATTTGAAAAATCGAGTGGTACAATGAATATTTGAAAATTATACCTATATTGTTTTTTCGCATTAATTTAATTTCTCTTTCCAATCTATTTATTCAAATAGTAATAAGTTAAACCTGTATCTTACAGATTTTTAGTATCAGTACTTCTTTAATTGACTTAGCTATCTATCAACCATTTTATTTTTGAATTACAACAATAAAGCAATTCTTTATAGTAATATTTAAAATTACCAGCAATCAAGATGGTTTCAATTAGGAGCAACACCTAAAGCCACGCTACCAAAAATCTAATAATAACACCAAAATACACACTCTCACACTAAAAGGGAAAAAGGTAAAGTCACGAGTTAAAGAACCCAAATTAACAGCACTTTCATTTTCAATTTATTTAGTATATGTTAAAATATTTGATACTCTACCTCAAGTTGCCAACTGTTCTTAATAATTCAAAGTTGGCGTATATCATAATTATTTGATTGAAATTATGTCAATTTTGATAATTTCACTTTAGTTTGATCTATTTTTAATTAAAATTAACTATTTTAATCATATATTATAATTATCTTTATTTTTTCCCTTTCTACTTTTCAATTTGATTCAATTCAATTATGTACAAGTATTTCAATAATTCCCTTGTTTTTTATAATTTATTTTTTTCAATCAGATTAAATCATTATTATTTACAAGAAAAAAATTATTAAAGGTTTTCAATTTTATATAATAATTTTTAAAAATCTAATATATTATTTATCTAATAAATTGAATAGATTTAAAGTTCATAATAATAATAATAATAGTAATAATCAATATATCTTTAACAAATAAATTTAGTCAATTGGATAAAATTTTACCAAATCCCTAAAAGATATTGATTTTGCGGTAAAAAATAATGAGAAATTTGAAATAAAAATTAAATTTTTATTATTAGATTAAATCAATTTAATGTGTAAAAATAAAATTGTTTTTTTAAACGTGGTAAATTAAATTTCTTAATTAGTAATCTTAATTTGTCAAATATTTTTAAGATTTTATGAATTTAATATATTATTTATTTTATTTAATACAAATAATTATAAGAATATCTTTTTAATAAATCACATATACTAAAAAAAATCATTGTAATCACTTATTATATTAAGTATGATAATTAAAAAAATACTTAATCTCTTACATCTAAATGTAAATCCCAATATCAAATTAATTAAACTGATGTATATACTGAGAATTTTTATGACAAATTTTAAACTTATATCAGTTCTCAATAAATATGTAATATTGAAGTCCCTAAAGTACTGAATTGCAGTTGCGCATATTTCATTATAATGGATATAGACGTTAATTTCTAGTTTTTAGGATTTGAATTGGTATTAAATAGTTTAACACCCTTAATTTTTATGATCAGTTCTATGTATAATAAGAACTTGAGTTTAAAATTTTTTGTTAAATATTATAATTTAATTAAAAAAATATATCAAGAGATTTTATTTTTATCCAAGTCGAACATTACTTTGTAATTTAAATACAGTTATAATTACCATGATAATTTAGGTTATTTTAATTAAAATGGCTTTTATTACAAGATTCAAATTTTAGTCAAAATATCATTATAAAAGAAATTTATATTTAATAATTTGGCACATAAATATATTATCATAATAAAAAAATTTCAAGTAATTAATAATTTATTCATGTCATTGTATGTTTAAACAATTAAAACATTTTCTTTGGGAAAAATTATAATGTTAAAATCAATTAATCCAAATTTGAATTTAATACTATATAATAAATTATTGAATTTAATAAAATAAATATTTTTTCATAAATATATTAATAAATAATTCAAAACAACTTTTAAATTTAATGATATTCAATTTGGTTTTAGTTAAAAAATATTTTAGAAAAAGATTTTAAAATGCAAATCTGATTTTAATGGTTTATTAATTAATTTAAATAATCTGATTTAACTATTGTTTTATTTAGTTTAAATTAATTCTAAATTTATATTAAATTAATAGTTTTGATCATGTTAATATATTTCTTTATTACTAAATATTGATTCTTAATTGCGAAAATCAACACAGTTCATATTAAATAATATCTTAATATAATAAAACTTACTTGAAATATTTTAATATAAATTTACTTGTTAAAAATTTTGATTTTTTATGATGTAAATTATATTATGATTATTTATTTTTATAGTAATTTAAATTCAAAAAATTCTTTGACAAAAACATATTTATTGCTGAAAGATTATATAATTGATTAACAAGTGTTTTATATTCTATAATTCTTCTTAATAATATAAAAAATATATATTAAAAATTGAAATATCATTATTTTAAATAAATGGATAGTTTTTTTAATTATCAATACAATTAAGTATAAATATTTGAAAAAATATTACTAGTCAATTTTAATTATATATTATAATATAATAATCTTAATAATTTTTATTAAATAAATTCTGGATATATATTTTATTTATTTGAATTTTGAAATATAAATAATATAAAGAGTTTATTTATTTTATCTCAAAAATCCATAGAATTTTAAAAATATCAATTAATAAAAAAATTTATAAATTTA
>JNEM01004014.1:0-24479 GCA_000697335.1 Conidiobolus incongruus B7586 | reverse complement strand
AAAATAATAATTATAATTTATCAAATAAATATTTTTAATCATTTTCAATTTTAATATATATTATAAATTAAAAGTCAGAAATCAGTCTAATTTTGTTTATATAATACCTAATTTTTATTTTACAATATTTTGAACTATATTTATGAATTAGTGTAAATAATAATTTTGATTATAGTTATTTAATATGAGTATAAAATTTAAACTCATTATTTTGATATTATAATATTATTTTATAAAAAAAATTATTAGATTATATCTTTTTTTAAAAAAAAATGATAAAATTAATAAAATTTTATTTAAAAGTTTATAAAATAATTAATTTTATAATTAATATTCAAATTTTTATACTATACCAAATATATGTAAATCAAATAATAAAATTGGAATATTAATTAAATTTCTTAAAATTATAAACTTGCGAATTTCTTAACTGAGCTAAATATATAATATTAAGTCCCATTTATATATTGTTCCAATATTTCTGTGCTCTTATAGTATTATCCATTTGTTAAATATTTAAATAATTATATTTATTAATCCATCGTAAAATGTTTTTTAATAAAATGAAATAAAATCACATAATAACACCAATCATTAATTTACAAAATTTGAGTTGATATATTAAAATAATATTTAAAACATTATAATATTGTGTGATCTCAAAGCGCTACCCTTGAAACCATTTCTAATCTCGAGTTTCTATTCTATAAGGAGGCTTTACCTGAATTGGCCATTACTTGCGACACATGTTATAATATTGATCAGTTTTAATGATTAAATTCAATAGCTTATACCAAACATCACTTTAGCTAATAAACCCTAAAATACACTTACCTACTATCACGGAACAATAATAGCTATTGCCTCTCACATTACACCATCTATAATACCCATAGAGAAACTACAATATTAAAAATAAATAAATTAGCCATTATTAATATTCATAAATGATTTTCAACTCAATAAATTTAATATTCAAATTTATTGAAACGATAAATATTAAATCATACAAAAATTAATAAAAATGATAATAAATGAAAGAAAAAAAAGAATATAATTAATCCATTTTCTTTTCTCAAATTCTCGCTTTTTAATATAGTTTTTAATAAAATAAAAATGGAAATTACCATAAAGATAATGTAAATTGATTAAATATTTCCCAAGCCTCATATTAATCCATTACTTGCAATTTATCAAAACCATAGTGGAAAAAGATATTCTATAATTATCTTATACAAAAAAGTTGAGTATTGAATACAATTCAAGTCAAATTTATTATTTTTGCGGAACTTGAATTAAAAATTATTAATTCATTAATGTTATATAATCAAATAAAGAATTTTCCCTATATAGTTATGTTATTATATCATAATAATGTGGATATACATATGTTTTAATATTCATAATGGTCAATGACTGGTATTATTTCGTAATTGAAGCACAAGAATTAATATTACAAAATTGAAATTACTTAAATTATTAATATTTGATCCATTATTTGATTACATAATAAAATTAATTATTCATAAATATTTATATTAATCAATTTTAATATTAAATCAATTACCTTTTTTTTAAAAACAATTCAAAAGAAAAAATAAATGTGATAACATATTGAATCTTTGCTATTAGTACCCTTTGAAATTTTTAATATAAAAATTCTTTACATTATTAAATTTTATATTTTAATTAATTAGAATTAATTAATATTATAATAATATATTTGTGATAACTAATTCAATTCGACATATATTAAATGAGATGGAAATAAATTTTGAGAGATATACCGAGTTAATCGAGTTGAAAACATAACTTATAAACTTTGTACTTGGAAAATAAATAGTATTCAATTAGAATGATTTAAATGAGTTTTATTACTAAAATAATTTATTTGAAATATTATATTTTCTATATATAATTATTATTAATTAAAACTTTAAATTTTGATTTTATTTACTAATTTTAAAATAAATCAAATTGATTTTTATTATTATATTTTTTAATAATAAAAATTTGATAATATAAAAATAAATATATATATATATTATTAAATGAAAATAAATCACAATAATTCCATAATATTAATACTCAATAATATAATATAAATTTTTTATTTTCAATTTTAATTTTGATTCATTAAAAAACAAATATGATATTAATAGACATTATAAATAGACTATATATAATTTTGAGAATAGAAACTCTGTTACATAAACCAATTCAAGTGTTTGATTTAATTATTTTTTTAATCCAATATTTCAACTATAAAATTGAAATATTTTTACTACCAATCATCATAATAATTCAAATATTTAATATTAAATATTAAATATTAAATATATTTTTATACATAGGCATTAGAAAATAGTTTTATAAAAAAATTATGATATCAATGATTATAATAATATGTATTAAATCATTTTTAGAGGATCAACTTAAAATTGAAAAATTTAAAATGTCTCATTATTAAAAAAATAAATAATTAATTTTATAATATATTTTCTTAATTAATTATTCTAATTTAATATAAAAACAACTTTAAAAATTTAATTAAAAATAATTGATAAAATTAATTTATTAATTAATATTATTAAAATTTTGAATAATTTTAAACTAATTCTTTAATAAAATACATGATATTATTAGACAACTTAACTAGTAATAACTCAATTAATTTGAAACATTGTCCCAATTTTTATTTTTAAAAAATCTCATTAATTTATAAATAAATACCTGTAATCCTTAAAATCATTGTATTAAAAATTAATTCCAACTTATTTCATAAAATTTATGAAGGGCTGACATTTAAAATTAAGGTTTAAGGTTGACATTTATTTGAATGATTTAAAATTGAATAGAGTTATATTCTAAACCAATGGGATCATTATTAATCACCATCACCTTAGATATATTCTATCATTTTAGGGTATATGTTCAAATAAAATGACCAATTTAGCTAATTTGATGTACTTTAACATCAGTTTGTCCATATCTAAATTAAATATTTATTACTAAATTATTACGTGAATAAGATCAACAATATTGAATTTAAATTGGTTTTTGAAAGATGGAAAACTTTAATTAGAAATTAATTAAATTCATATAATTGTAAAATTTTTTATGATTGTTGAGATTTATAATAAATTGGTTGATAGTAAATTATGTAAATAGTTGATTCAGCGAATGTTATAATCTATCAAATACTATTGTCTTAACTATCCAATCGAGTTCAATCCTTAATTTTGAAATCCAATAAGGATATTACTGAAATAATTTTGATATCAATAATAATTTCTTTGATAAAGCTTCTTACATTCTTATTTAAATACAAATAAATTGATAAAAAATTTAATAATTGGGATGATATTATACTTGAAATATTTTTTAAACTGTATCAAATTAATTCAAGATATTCAATTTACTACCAATATCCATACCAATATATAGCTATAGAGATCTGAACAATATATATGTAAATTTTTTATAGTTATAATTTAGCTTAATTTCAATGCCACGAGGTTTTAGATTTTGCATGATCAATGTAAAAGTTTGATTAAAGAAACTGGTACTCATATCAAATCTCATAAATTCCTATCATTTCAAATTTGGAATAATTATGAATACTTTGGAATTGAATATTGAATTAGGTCTAATAATACTAAACTTAATCAAGAAATATGTATTTGAAAAAAAATTGCCATTTAAATTAAATAAAACAATATATAAACCTTTGATCAGTGCTGATGTTATTAAAATACTGAGTACCATTAATATTCTATTTTTCGGTCAAATTTAACCATAAACAAACCAATATTAATTCTGTGAAGGATTAAATTTTGAATCACTGAATTTTAATTCTTTATTATGAAACTCGAAATTTTTCTTAATGCCCTAATTATTAATATAAGATTAATATTCTTTTAGTAAGATTATTATTTAAAAATTATAATCGCTTAATACGAGATTGATCAAAGATTCTCCAACTTATAACCAATTGGTAAAAAACTGTCACCTCTCCCTATTTTATAAATTTTAAAGAATCACTTATAATCAACAATTCTACCATGCGATAACAACGAATATTCCTAAGAATTATTATTCAATCCTTAAAAATTATCATTAAAAAATGTATTTATTTACCATATTTTTCAATTAATAGTGTATAAAATATAGTCATTAGAATCGATACTACCTAAGAGTATCTTGAATTAGGTTCAATGGTGAGGTTTTAAGGTCAATATCATTATTATCAAAGAAATCCAATGTTCTCAATATACTAATAATTTTGATAAAGTAAACCAACTATCAACATATGTTTAATTAGTATGATATATTGATTTCAATATGACAATGTGAAATAGACAGTACATTGATTGGGTACCCAAAAATTCAATTTTTCTTGATGAATAATTTGAAATTTGATAAGTAATTATTGAATTATTGAAAAATTATACTAAATATAATTAATTCTTCAAAATCAAATATAGTAATACCAAAAATATATCATTCTAATTTAGAACTATATATCAAATGTAATCAATTCCTAATAACCAAAAATACAGTTAGGCCCGATAAAGATTAGCCACTACAAAGTGTAACACAACAATAATGAACTAATCCAAATTTGAAATTCAGCCTAATCCAATGTGATTCAAATCAAATACCAATTTGATGGCATCTTAATCTTCACATTAAACATACTACAATGTCCCCAAAATTCTTACAAATAATGGATTACCAAATTGGAGAGTTGAGTGGATTTTTACTAGTTTATAAACGAAGCACTTGCAGCAAAGCTTCCAGATTTTAGGGAAATGATTCAAGATTTTTTAGTTTGATTGAATTTCACCCTTTTCATTTTATAAAGGTATTGAAGTGAAAAAGCATATGAATATTAATGTGTTTAATTAGTTATATTTGATTTTTGAGTTAATTTAAAAATTTTCAAGTATTAAAAGTTTAAATTATTGAAATCAATAAAAATTCTAATATATTAATGAAAACAAAGATTAATTTTTCAAATATTTAATAAATTAAATAAATTGATATTATAACTTTTATTTATCAATTAATTGATAATACAATTTATATCAATTTTAATGAATTCATATTTTGTAATTTATAGTTTTTTGTTACTATTGACTAACAATATTAAGACTTGTTGCTGATATTCAAATTCAACAACTGATATAAAATAATGTTAACATAATACTGGATTTCATTAAATGTAAATATCATTCAATATATTCTCCAATAGAGTGATATATAACAAAATACAATTACCATGATATAATATATATATATATATATATTATTTATATTTAATTAATTCTAACACGTTAACAATTTAACAAAATATAATTTTATATTAAGGAATAATTCGGAATAAGAGGAAAATAAATCAAATTCCTAAAATATTATTAATATTTAAAGAAATTGAAAGATTTTTTTCCTTTTGAATTAAGTTAACCCGATAATTAATAAATAATTTTTTTGGAAGGTTTAAAAGTGAAATATATAATTTAAAAGTTTAGTAGATAAAAATAGTTTGACCATTGATTTTTTTTATATTAAATATTATGATTATTACTACATATAAGCTTATTTGAAATCAATATACCAGCTCAAATTATCAACCATTGCAATAAATATAATGAATATTAAACTAAGTTTTAATTCCACTTTGTGAAAAGAAATATCGAATATGAAATTTGTAATAATTATATAATATTGGGAAATTCAAATTGTATATTAGTAATGAATAGAAATGGTTGATATATTGCTAATTTATTTCCATATTATTTTTATTAATATAATATTTAACAAATACAGGATTGATTAATAATATAAGAAATAACACTAATTAAATTAAATTATGTGAATTTTAATTAAATCATTTTTTTTGAAAAAAAAACAAAATCCAAAAAATAATTAAAATTGATATTAATGACGTAACTTAAGTAAATATTAATTATATTTATTAAAAAAGTTTTAAAAGCCATTAAAATCAAATTAATAACAATAATGTTATTTAACTTAATAATAATAATAATAATAATAATAATAATAATAATAATAATACAAAATATTTATACATATTTATATATTAAAAACCTTTAAAAATTTTTAATTAAAAAATAATAATATTTAATTAATATTTTAAAATAGAATTAATTATTATAAGTAATATTTAAATAGAAAAAAAATATTTTAATATTATATAAAAATATATTAAATATTAACTAATAATTATTATTAATATATAATAATTTATGAAAAAAATAGATATAAAAAACTTAATATCAAACATATATATATATATAATGGGTGTAGTCAAAAAGTTTTAAAAATTAATTCAAAATAAATTTGATTAACTCAATTTAGTATATATTAAATATCAAATATTAATATAATATTAATTGACCAAAAATTTGTAATAAAAAATCAAAAAATTTTTAGTTATATTGAATTAATTTTTTTTATTTGATATATAAGTAATAGTAAATATTTAGCTAATAAATATAATTAGTCGGATTGAGATTGTATAGTGAATAATATACAATCTTTTAAATAAATTTTTTTGCCACGGCATTTGTAGTTATTAAGGGCAATTTGTGTTAGTTTGAGAATAAATAGGAGGAATTAGATATCAGGTAAAGATATAGTGCCAAGTGGTTTGACATCTTTTGATGATGGTAATAAGTCCATAATATCATCCATTGAAAGAGGTAATCAATCGATCAATAAGTTAAAAATACATAATACACAGATTGGTTTTTTTTAAACTGACATCTAGTTGATAACTAAATAGGTTACAAAATCCTTGTGTTCATCTCGTCGAATTCTCGGATACATCTTCGGGTGAAAGAGTGATACAAGCTTTCTAGAATTCGAAAGCTACGTATAACTAATTTTAAGAATAATTATCAGAATCAATTAGTCCTTTGATGACAGAATTGTTTAAATTTGAGCGACTTCGTGAGCTTGAAGATACATTTTAGAAGAGTTTAACTGCACTGGAGAAGGAACGGCCATAATGCAGCTATCTCTGTTAGAATACACACTGGAGGTGGGGGAAGGTGGCAAAGTGCTCAACTTCTGCCTCCTGTTCTGAGATTGAATGCCCTGTGAAAGTAAAAGATTGGAAGTGGTATGATCGTCCAAAGCCAAAACGAAATCGGTGAAGGTAGTAGCAGAAGTCATGATGATGCTAATCCAATAAATATACAAGAAATATAATACAATACAACGGAAATCCTAAAACCCAGAGGCTGATTTGATAGTTGAAGAAGTGATGATTGTGGTATTTATAGTCAAATAGTAGTGGGTAGAAACAAGTGGATAATAAAATTTTATAATTTTCATATTAGGTCAAATCAAGTTCTTTTTTTAGAAATCAAACATATCCCTTAATTGGAATTACCACACCTCCCTATTTGGATTCTAAATTGGTTTCACCAATTCTCAAATGGAATATTTTCAAAATATGCTAATATTTACCTTCTAATTAATATGAAACAGTAATCATATCTCTCTTATCAAGAGATTCCAAGTTAAAAAAGTTTTTAAATCGATGTCAGTACACCAATTAGTTGATTATTTTGTCAATAAGTCCGCTATTTAACTTTAATAAGCTAACAATAACTCAATTTAAGAAAAATAGTTAAAAATTGGATTTAAGATGCAAGATGATTGGCCTAGAAACCAATAATCTAACCAGTATCTTAGTCATAGCGTACCCCTTTTTAATAAATAAAATAAACTAATTATACATTAATTTTAATCCAATTGATCACTAATCCAAGTTGAAGAATCGTGATAATAATAGATCTTCCAACAATAACTAGCATTATTTTTTAGATCCCGTGTATTTACTCTAAATTGATATCATAAAACGTATCTATTTCTATTTTCAATTACTGCGCCAAGTTAAATATTTCTCAACATAATCTACTCTGTTCCATTTTACCTGATCTTCTATTAATTAATTAATTTTACTCTATAATAATTCAAATAAAATTTATGATTGACAGATTAATTTCTAATATAAGCTAGAATAGGAAATCTGAGGTTAAACTCACCAAAACTAGAAAATAAGAATAATTTACAAAAAAAAACCAGAAATTAATACAAATTTTTAACAGATTTACTCATATAAACATAATATTAACGAACTGAATTCAACGTACGGGATATAGGGAAAAAATAATTAAAAATCATTACAAATCAAATTTATATCATGCGTAAATGATTGGATTTTATTAAGCTGAAATAGTAAAAAAAACTCCCAATTGATGAATTAATTCCCTAATTTCCTCCTGGAATTGGCGAATGGCTTAGTAATTCCAGTCGCCGTTTAGGATCTTGTGATGAAAAATGATCCCTAAAATGATTATTTGATTAATTAATTTAATTCCTTCCTGATGTATATATATATATATTTGTCATATTATTGTATATAAAATTGATCATTATTTTTATAAAAATAAAATTTGTTATTGATCATTTATTATTATCAATCTCAATCATTTCATTTCATTTTATTATTATTATTATTATTATTATTATTACTTTAAATTTAATAAAAAAGAAACATAATAAAATATAAAATTTTAAAGATGAGTAATTAATATTTTAATTATTAAAAAATGAATCAAATATATTTATAACAGGTTCATACTTAATCAATGATCAAATAGCAATAGATCACAATTATACACTTTCCGATTATTAACACTTTTTTGATATAATAAAACTATATTCATCAAACTTCAAGTTGAAATTTGTAAAATATAATTAGTGTAATAAATTGAGATTGATTAATATAATTATTAAATATGATATAATAAATCCGATAATTGAAATTATATATTACCAATTTTAATTATGTTCATAATCAGTAATTTCTTTGATAAGTGCTTTTATAACAATTTTTAATTAGTTATATATATCTATATTTTATTTTATTGTTTGATTCGAAAAATATCTCATTTTACTTGGAATTGTTAATAATGAGAATATGATAATAATAATAATAATAATAGTCAGATCAAAGGATTTGTATTATGTATATTTTAATAAAGTTTATCATCCTTTTCAATATATTCCTTAATAAAATAAAAATTGGTTTTTTATAAAAAGGAGTAAAAATGTTGAGGTATGAAAATTTTAGTATATTAAAACTGGTCTCTTGTTCAATATGAATCAAGTAATCAATTTCATTTGAATTAACTAAGACTTTGATTACGTGCCAGTGAGTGACTGATAATACTAACTAATATTTAATAATCTAAAGTTCAACTTTAGTTTTTGATTTCAATCTAAAAACTTAATTCTGAGCTAGTAGGTTAAAATGGTTGGGTGGCTTTTACCAAGGGATGAAATCATCACATGCCTAATAACTGATGTTTACAAGTTAGCAATAAATGCTCCATTGTATAACAATTGAATAGAAATCTGGCAGGATTAGAAAAATTGTAAGATCCCTGCAGTATCCACCTGATTATTGAGTAACTTTCGAATTTGAAGTTACACACGGTCCGAGATCAAACTGAGGAAGATCACGGAATCCGAACTTACCTAAAAAATAGGTTAATGAATTCTGCAATAATGCTGGATTTGCAGTTTAACGCTATTTGGATAATTTGCCTAGTATTTATCAATTTTACCGATTTTGAACTAAAAATTTTTTTGCATGATTTGATCAACGTTTAAAATTTCAAAAAATATAGATTATTTTAACCGAGATTTAATAAAATGATTTTGGGACTAATTCAATATTTTGAACTTATTCATTGCGATTCTTTCAAGAAGATTATTACAAATCGTTGGTTTGATTAAATACTTTAAGATCTGGATATTCAAGAACTTTACATAGTATACTGAATTTCCTAATTATAAATATTCAAAATTGTAAAAAATAATTCAAAAAACATCATTTTATGTTAAAGAGTACAATGCACTAATTTTGTAATTGATATTTTCAGATTTATATTCAAATTATGAGAAGTGATTAAAATGGATTATAATATCTAGCTAGATATTTAAGATAACAATCTACACTTTCTATAAAATATTTCTTTCAACTTATAAAAAACTCATTAAGGGTGAAATTAATCCGATTTCCAAATCAAGCTTTTTGTAAATCGAATGATTATAATAGAATCTTGTTAATAGAATTAAAATCCATCAAGTATCAATTAAAATATCCAATATTTAAAGATAAATAATTAATTTCTAATAATATTCATTAATTAATTATTTTTTTAAGAATTAGCGAGATAAAAAAACTAGAAAAATAAATTTAGAATGAAAAAATTTATAAATAATATTAGAAAAAAATTGATTTTAAAATTTAGCTAAATTTCCAAATTTGTTAATTTTACATAATAATAATAATAATAATAATAAAACCACAAAAATTAACATAAATCACACTTATTTAAATTTCATGCTGGAATATTCATTTTTATCTCAAAACAAAATAAAAATCCAAGAAATTATAAATTTGTGAGTTTAACAATTTATAATAAAAGTTTTTATTATATAATATTGAATTTTATTTTTAAAAAATTTTCATCTCAATATTAAATTGTTGAAATTTATTAACCTAATCAAATCAATTAATCCCATTATAAAGTTTTATAGATAATTTTAATTTTTTTTTGAATTAAGTAAAAATTCAAATATTATCAAATAAAAATAACTAATTTCATAATGGATATTTCTCATACTGTAATTTAATAAAGCTAATAATTATTATTATCATCATCTAATCTTATGTTTATGTCTCAATATCTAATTTAATCTTGGGATCTTAATTACAGTTCTGGATTTTGATTTTATTGAATTAAATTCAAAAGGATAAAAACATTTGAAATTTCCTAATAAATAAGAGGTTTATTATTAAAGTTTTATAATTGTACCGAGATTTGTCAATTTGACCCTTTATTCGATTCATATCCATATGTCTGGGATAGTTATGACTTGGTTTCATTTTTATGGTTCATATGTTTGTTTGTTGATGGTTTTGGATTTGTCTCCATCATTTTGTAATGCTCTTATGACTTATTATATTAGATTATAATACATTTCTAGATATGCAATTACTTATTCTGTAATGAAAATTAAGAAATTTCCTTATTTAAGATTTTATGATTCCGAATTTATAACCAAAAATAGTTAAATGTGGCACTATCAAATAATTTTCAAATATCTAATAATTAAAACCTATATTTCTAAACTTGGTTATGATAATGATTATACTTTTTGAAGAAATTTTGCTTTCACAGAATATTCTAATTATTGCATCAATATAACTATTTCTAAATATTAATTCATTGCATTAAATATTCTATTCAATTCTATTAGATTAGTTAAACTTGAATCATGGTTTTGACCGGTATTGAGTACTAATTTTTGAGTCTACTAATTTGAGTTATAGTCGCAATTATTCAAGTTATATGACAATGTTCGGAGAGAATTATTTATAATGATGACTTAAAATTTGAATAATCTCCGTTTTCTTAAAGCTTTAACGCTGTTTTAATTATTTATTTGATAAAAATTTTAAGGCTTTAGGAACTTGAAAATGAATCAGGGGGATTTATATTGAAATGAGACTTTTTCTATCTAATTATATTTTATTTCAATATTTTCCTACTTTATAAATTAATAAAAATTTATTAAGTAATACATTTACAAAGTTAATAATATTTAAAATTGTTCTAGTAAATTACCCATTCAACGAATATACCTCGGAATTCTTTATTCACGTGAAATTTTCGGCCGTTTAAAAATTTTACCTTTGATAATATCTTGATTTAGTTGTTTTTGTAAAAAAATTGATATTACATTCTTTTATTTACTTTCATAGCTAATCATGATTACACCTATTAAGATCAAATCTATAAGATATTCTTTTCAAAGTTATGGATATTAAATTTTAATCAAGTTTTGTCCTATTTATAGTGAAGTAATTGATATATATTTTGAGTAATATTTTTTAATATCTATCATTATATTCAAATAAAACAAATATTATCAAATTAATTTATACTCAGTCTAATTATAATTATTAATAACTAGAATATGCAATATATTATTGTGTGTTTTAATCTATAACTATCAATTGTTATTATAACAATATTGAAAAATAATTTAATAAATCATAATATAAAAGTCTTATAATTAAAACTTATTTTTAATTGAATAAGAAAAAATAAATATAATATCTCAAGTAACAATCAAAACACTATAAACTAGTAGGAATCCACCCAACAGTCGCGAAGAATCGTTAAATACTCGGAATTCCGATATGGTATGGCTCTTGAGGATTATTCATTGAGAATTTTGATAAAAAAATCCAATATCAATTATAATCATCATATTGGATCTCTGAATTATTGTCCAACTTCTCAATTTTTCATTTTGGTTACATTTTTTTTAATTTTTGAGAATTTTTAGAGCTTTGATAGTATTTAGATTGATTTAAAATTTGACAATAATTTGAATTTGAGTTTGGTATATTTGATATGATTTTAGTTATTTGATTAGTATAGATTAGATATATGTTGATATTAATGGCAACTATTGGTGGTTTTTGTATATTTAATAATTTGATAATATTAGCATTAATGAACGAAATTTTAGTATATGGTAAATCAATTCATTATTTCACCTTGTAATAACTACATCAGTCACATAAAGTGTACAGTTATATTGACAATTCGTTAATACTAGCTAAATTTCAAGTAAATTGAGAATATTTACAATTATAACGTAAATAGCTGTATTGAATTTATTATTTTGATAATCAAGCGTATGCAAATATGTTTTCGTGTATTATCGATTAGATCTTATGACTGATGATCTTATTATATAGCTATATAATTATTAAAAACGAACTTCAGTATTAACACTATATGAATTCTTCACCAAGTCTTACTGATATTAGTTAATTTCCTATAGTATAAGTTGTTCATAATGAATGTTAATTCTAAATTGATAAAATTGGGGGTTATCGTGGACTTTTTCTAATTTGTCATGTGTTAGAAAAAATTTTGTTAATCTTATATTGTATAGTTACAACTGCTGAATAGTAATGTTTTCAAATGAATTACATATTTTTTGTTTATTAATAATAGTTAAATTCTGTATTTCATAATTCATAAAATTTAAATATTCAATATTTTAAATTATATCAATAAATTCAAAATTATTTATTTATTTATTTGAGAATTAAATAATAAATCATTATTGGTATATTTCTTATATGTGTCATGTATTAAAATATCAATATAATAATTAAAATTTTGTAATATTTTATATTCTAATCCTAACCACTTACGAAATATTTCAATTTAATCTTCGTATCATTTAACTATTGTTTAATATCAATATATTAAAGTTTATAATTTTAATATTTTAAGTGATATTAATTATTCAAATTGATATCAACATGATATATATCAGCACAACTTTTAGTTTCAAAAAAGCATTCCCATTCGAGTAAGAAAAAAATTGACGATGGCTCAAATATTGATTTTAATCCAACTGTAAAAATGGATAAGCTGGTGAATGACTAGTCCATTACCACAATATTTGAAATATTAATATGAGTAAACCTTAAGGATATGTATTACTTACATTATCTAAATTGGTTATTTAGGTTAACCTTACAATCAATGGATATTAAAAATAAAGTACTGATTAATTTATTTGGCTGCAACTACTCACTCAGTATTGCTTAATTTCTAAATTAGATATCAAAAACAGCCTTAAACTTTAATTGTAAGGGTTAGCCTTTTATATTAGAATCTGATTCAAATTTTTATTTATTACAAATTTTTTTTAACCGCTAAAATTTTGAAAAAAAAATTTGTTTAAAACATTAATTTTATAATAATATTATAATAATAAAATTAGTTTTAAAATTTGCATTCATTAATTATATGATTTAATTTATTTATAAGAGTAAATATATTATTTTTAAGCTTATTAATGTTATTAACTTTTAAAATATTTTTATAGTTATATTATGGAAATTTTTTTGATCTTTGAAATTCCATTGTAAATTATATTATTAGTAAGCAGTTATTCGTTTTCATTTCGTACTTTGGGTTAGATATATTTTTTTTTCAATATTTATTAAATTATATTATTATCCTATAAGTATCTTTTAATCATCTTTTTCAGACAATTCATTATTATTTCATTATCTAAATTCATCACCAATTTATTAATAGACTATTAAAACTACCAATTTTCTAGTGTTTTCTATTAGGCTTTTCAATAATGATTAATATAAAGGTACCAAAATCTAAAATATTATCCATCATTGATATATGAGAAATTGATTAATAAAATAAAAATTTATATATTATTATAATTTTGTAGCATACAATGAACTCTAATTAATTATTTTAATGGTTGAATTATCACGCTAATAATGATATATTTGTACATAACATTAATTAATATAAAAATGATTTTATTTATTAAAAGCACAAAATCTAGGATTACCTAAAATTTAACTGCTTATTATTTGCATCATTTAAACATGATAATTCGATATATACATTGAAAAACATCACAAATTTGGTGAATGTATATTATATTACTATGAAAGTATTTTGAATTAATAATGGGTAATATATTAAATCATGCTTTGTCAAGTATAATAGGTTGAAATAATTTCGGTATAACCATTAATCAACGATATTGTTTAATGTTGTAATTAATATGATATATTGAACAAAATATTTTGGATTATAATCTTCATGTATACAGCAGTACTATTAAGCTATTTGAAAATTCTTAATTGTTCCATTAAAACAATTAATTACATATTTTATTAAAACAATATTAATTTTAATAATAATTTAATTATCATTATTTAAAATATATGGAAAAATGTTTTTTTATCAAGAATTGAATATAAAATTTTATTATAGTTCTAAAATTTAACAATTTATTTTGAACTAATTGTAAATATTTATAATTAGAAGTGATTTATAATTAAATTATCCTTCAAATTTCTCAGTATTTTTAAATCATAACTATAAAACTAGTTAAATAATATTAAATATAATTATTTGAATTTATTATTCTAAAATTATATATTATATATTAATTAAATTAATAATTTGTTAAATTAATATAAAATTAATGTTATCAGGATATATTATAATAAAATAATCACGAGTGAAAGCCAAATAGTAATAATTTTTCTAATAAAATTATTGCAATTTTTTGGAAGAGTGAGTGTAGTGATATGAAATAATCACTAAAATTCAAACAATATCAAATAATATTTGTAAAAAATATTAAAATTTTTTTTTTAATTATTTCAGTATTAGGTAATATAACATTTTTGTATCCTGTTTTATATATCCATATAATATATTAGAGTTATATTTTTAGTAAAATATTTTAAATACTTTGTTGTTTAAATTGAAAACTTTTTGTATTTAACTCAGTGTCAAATAGTACAATGGTTTTAAAAAATTATTCATTTGATGAATCTATTTGATTTATTAATTAACATGTTTTTCATATTTTCAACATATAAATATAATCAATGAATAATGGTTAAAGTGAAATTTTAATTTTTTAATTAATCATTAAAGGCTTGATCAGCCACTATCTAACCGAGCAAAGCTTTGGTTGAACATTGTTAAAATCATTACATCATAATTAAAATTATAGCTGAAAATGCATTTATGCTTCGGTTTGGCAGAAATAACAATTCACTTTTATAAGTTAATAATCGCCAAAATCACTAAATTCAGTACAAGTACTAAATTTTTGAACAAAGTATGACCATGTTGCCAAATTAATTTTAGACTCCGTTTCCACTGCAATTTTTGATTTATGTACAACTTTGGATCATTGTAATAGCTGAAAATTAATTAAATCATCTTTTATGATATTCTAGGCAACTACCGTTTATATCAATATTGAATGAGATGATTTTGATATTTATTGAGATATTTAATTTATTTGAATCAAATAGTGCCATATATTAATTTTGATGAGATATATTATTGGATTGAATATTTTTTTCTCAACTTACAATATTTATTACAGTTATAATTTTAGCATGATTTAAATTCATTAAACATTTAAATTTATTAATTATAGTTTACTTCAAGATATTCTATATTATAATTTAAAAATGGAAAACAAATCATCCAAAATGAAAATTTTTATTTGGAAGATTACATCTGAAATTGAATAATTTACTATAGATTAATGAAACAGATTACGGGCGGATTAGACTAAATAATTTCAAATAAAGTTATATAGAATAATGTCAAATGAATCAAAATATAAAATATTAAATAAGCGAAGGGACTTACAGTCAGATGATGTAATGATCAAACAATTGCATATCTTAATGACTAACACTATATATCAAAAGTTGATTAATATTTAGAAAAATCCAAAGTAAAAAAACCTCAAATTTTATATTAACATAGTAACATATACATATAGAAAGTATTATTTGATAAAGTTGCATAGATCAATTGTAAAATATATTCCAATAACTATATTAAATTATTAAGATCCTGATTGCGATAGTTGGTAATCAAACTTAATAATTTTAATAATATGAATACAATTAGATATAATATGCTATTGTTAATTTGAACTTCAATAGTCACTAATATTATAAAAATAATTATATGATCATATTTGAATAACTTTTCATACTATATTTCATTATATTCTATTTTTTTCTAAATATTGAATTAAACTCAATTTATCAAAAAAAATTTAACAAGTTATTCTAGATCAATTTAACCTTTATATTTAATTAATATTATTAATATGGTAATATAATTCTGAGGATATTAATTACATAAGGTAACAATAAAATATTAAAATATATATATACATTAGCAAAATAAGAAATACGGTATAAACAAATACTGAAAATTTTCGTCAATAATTTTCTAGACTAAATTTTTTAAATTTCAAATATAGGTTATAATTAATTGGAACAATCTTGGAAAATATTTAATCATATGATTAATTCGAATTATTAAATTCAAACATTTCTAATCAATTCGAATAAATTCGTTATTCATTCGATTTATGAGATTGACATTCAAAATTAATTTTTATAATATTATTTTGATTTAAACTTGAAACTTTGATAATTTATTATTATATTACCTATTATAAATTATGAAAACCCATATAAAGTGATATTATTTATACCTTAGCTTATAATTATTTCATTACATTTTTAATTAAATTCTGAAAAAAAAATCAAATTTATAATAAAAGAATAAAATTATAAACTTAATTACAATGAAATTTTAAAGTTATTAATTTCAAACTATTTCGAGTATAAAAATGTCTCAATTTCAATCCGATTAACTTTAATGCATCATTCGATAAATTTTATGCAATTTTCTATTTTACTTTTAAATTTTGACAAAAAAATTAAAAAAAAATTATGATCAAATCAAAATAAAACATACTGTTTACAAAAATTGCTGAAAATAATAATAAATATTTTAATTCAGATTTTTATAACTTTAAGAAAACAATAATGAATTGTTTATTTTTAGATCACTGTCATTAATTTATGGTATTTTTATTTTTAAATATTTGCTCTAATATTATTATCATTGCAACTTATTATTTTTAATATGAAATATTTTACAAATAAAAATAGAAAATTGTGAATATGGAGTATTACGTTCATTTTATTAATTTGAAATAGTATCACTTAAGGTAAATAAAATAGATAATATTTTCTATTTCTGAGAATTCGTTCAACTCACTTTTATTGATAGACAAAATCAATATTTGGACTAAGTTTTTAAAATATATAAAAATAAACGTATTTTGCAAATACTGATGATTATGATTTAATAAAAAAATAATCTTAATTCAACAAATAATATTGTATCATATATATTTCAAATACTAAATATAAAAAATAGAGCTTAATAAAAATGTGTATGAGACTCTTTACTCAGCTTAAAAAATAAAAGTCATTTAATTTATTAATTGATTAATATAAAATAGAAGTCAAATATAATTACAAAATTTATATTTGCTAATTATAATTGATACTAATATTTAATACTTAGATTTATTTTTTATGATAATTAAAGTTATGATAAGTTATTAAATTTAGATCATAACAATATTGAAAAGTATTGAATTGAATAAAATTTTTATAGCTATTTGTGCATTTTAAAGATGATTATTTTAAATAAATATATTATCTATTCAATATTAAGTATGTAATATTTTTTTAATTAAATTTACTGAAAAAATTCAAGATTACAAAATAAAATTAACCAACTTTATATAACTAGTTAGTTGAATTCATGACTAAATATTTAATCAAATCATTATTAAGGGTTTTATCAATACTGAAATAATACCTGAAGTTCTACAAAATCCACTTCCAAAAACTGATTAAATTAAAAAAACAAAAAATATTCTATAAAGCACATTCGTAGCAATATTTAGTATCAAAAATAGATGAATCAAAGATATTTTTTTTAACTAATTAAGATATTTTCAGGTAAAATATCATTTGATATTAATCTTATATTATTTAATAAAATTTTATTAAATCATCACTCTGTATTATGATTATTTACATATTTGTGTTTTCAATAATTATTCGATCTGATATCATTTACTCACGTGTTTATTAAATTCCCCATATCATGATGTAATCATATTCGCCGCGATAAAAAGATAAAATTCGATTGGATAAATTTATAAAGCATGAAATAATTCAGAAATCATCTATGTTATTAAGAAAGAAGTTTGAAATGATGTTATGCAAAAATCATCTTCTAATCAAAGAGTAAATATATACACACACCTTCTTTTTCTAAAGTTACTTACAATGTGATGAAATAGGGAATTTTATTTAAATTTAACTTTCAAGCCAATGACATAATAGCTAAAGAATGATCATTACAATGAATTTTGACAAATTAAGTCTAGATAATTATGTCAAATATTTGTAAGATATTTGACCAATGAGAAGGAGGATAGGCTTTGATATTATAGATAAAACAAAGAATGGTCAATTCTTTTACAAATTTTTGACATATTTATGGAATCATATTCATTTTGTTGAGGGTAAATGTAAGCCAATATTAAGGAGAATAATAAACAAAGAATTTGATTTATTGAAATAGGAATGATTTCATTTTTACTATACTTTGCTCAAATTTTCAAATTAACATTTTCCACCAATGATGCAACTGATATGAATTGATTATGAAAGATTAAGTTTGCTTAATTTGATTCAAATTGGATTGATTAATTTCAAGTTTAAACTGAATCTCATTTTGGCAGTATTTAAATGGGGCTTTTACTGAGAATTTCATTCAATTATTTCTGTATTATATATCATTAATTCTGTTTAAAAATGTCTTGTGTATCATATAGCAACTTTAATGCTAGAAATGAATATCAACAATTCATTTCAAACTTGGAGGGTGATGAGTATGCTCAGTTAATCAATCAAGGTCAAATCTGCCAAATGAGAAGGAAAGGTTCAGTCAGTTCTCAGATGTCTATCCACTCCTGCGATTCATCATCATCCAGAGAGTCTGCAAGCTCTGTAGCAGTGCCTCTCCCAACCGAGATGAACTCGGCACTACACCACAAGGGTTTTGAAAAACGTCAATATGAAAATGAATGCGAATTTGATCAATTAATTCATTGTGGGTTTGACGCAGATCCTAATTGTCCTACACTCTACCTTACTCTCACTCCCAAGTTGGTGCGATAAATAGCTTAAGTAATCACACCATTAACTTTATTTAATGTCAATCAATATCTTGTGCAATTATCTATGTTAATTATAAGAGCCAGGTAGCTCTTCCTTCGCATTGATAGGATGACCAAATTGATTATGTTCATCCTTTGTATATAATTAAAATTTATTGTATTTAATTATTGTATGAATAAAATAAATTGTATAATAAATAATTAGCTATACCAAAAGGGGGGGGTATATTCAAGACTTGTTGTTTTTATATTTTGAAATAATACTTAATAATTATTCATATTATTGTTACTATGTAAAAAATAATTAATCAACTCGCTCCAATTCTTTTTTTGTGATCAGCTATTACCTAACGGGGGGATAAGATTAGGTCAATCGTTAGAGAAATTATATCACCGAGCAATCGATTGAAATTTCTAGATTATTAAAGATATGGTTAGTAAAATTCATTTTGATTAATATTATGATACTCATTATTATTTCATAATATTTAATTCATTTTTTAATTTATAATTATTTTGATTACTTGAATAGGTTAATTTCAACTTGTTTTGAATTCAAAGTTAACTAAATTTTATTTAGTTTTGATTTTTTTAATAATTTGAAGTTGATTTTGTATTAATTGGCTCAATGGTTCAAGTTGTTAGAAGATATGTTTAGTTATAATGTTTTTTATTGATAAAGAATTAATATGATTTCATCTCTTCAATCAATGTTTATTCTAATTTTTGTTTAATTTTCAATGATAAATTTGTAAAAATTTTGAATTTTTTTTTCAAATGTAATTTTAAATTACGCTAGAAAATATTTATGATTTAATCATTAAAAAATTAATTATTAAGTCAATTTAGTTAACTTAGCCCACTTTATATAAATTAATTATAAATAATTAGATATCTATATAATTCTAATATTGATATCAGGTGAATTAATCAATATCGTAAACGAGCTTTGGTTTGAGTTAACTTTTTCAAATACATTTATAAGCTAGAGATGTTTCTAATAGTGATTTTTTTGATTATTTTAAGTATTAGGAGAATTGAATAATAATTAATTTTGATAATATTAATACATATAAAATATTAAAATGTGGTTTTTATTAATATGATATAATTTAAAAAATAATATTTTATAATGCTAAAATATTTTTATAAAAAATAACAAAACCGCAAAAGTATAAGTTTAATGAAATCATTAATATTTCAAAAAAAAATAAAATTCTTATATTTATCTAAATTAATATATAATTCCATTACTCAAGTAGTTTTAACTAAATGAAATTGATTAATTAAATAATTCATAAGAAAATATACTTCAATTGTATCTCAAGTTGATTTCAGCAAATATTCAATTTGTCAAAGTTTATTTAAATGATTTAATTTGTCAGATTATTATTGATCATCTTTCATTTAATCGGAATTAAAATTGGTTGATCATTGAGTATTTTGTTATATTGCCAAATTGCTTTCAACACTAATTCATTTTTAATTATTTAAAATCAGTATTTTTTTTGCCAACTTGACATATTCAGTACGTAAAATAATTTTACTATCCATTATTTAATAGATGATAAATATGTTTGTTGATTTTCAATCCTTTGAATTCTATTATAATCAGTTTTTTTATCTTTACCAAATAATGAAATCATCAAAGATAATCGATGCTAACTTGGTTAGTACTAACAGCTGCATCTCTATAACATATTAATGAAATCATTGAACCAAGGGTAACTTATTAATCATCTTGATCATTAACAGTTGGTATGATATTCACCAAAGTTAATATCAACTCCTTTATCTAATTTCGTCAATTCCCATTATTAATCCCTAAACTGAGAATTTCTGATGATTTCATTAAAAGTTTACTACAGGAAATTTTTTTACAACAATATTATGATTTGGAACTAGTGCTTTACAATCATTTGATATTAATGATATCAATTTGAATTCAAATTTATTAATTATTTAAACATAATATATTTAAAACTTTTAAAATTGATTAAATTTAAATACATTTCTATTATAAAATATTAACTCAAAATTAATCACTAGGATTTTCCTAGAATTTTTAAAATTTTGATATCATTAATATAGTTTAATCACAATCTGGATTTTTAAAAATAATCACTTTGCTATAAGTGTTATACTCACTCGAACTTTGGTTCATATATTCCAAATTAGGTAATACCCCTTCTTTTAATATATTCAACAATTACATATAACATTTGTCATTAGTTTATATATTATAACTTATGTTGGAATATAAAGAATAAAATAAATCTAGCATAGCGTTTATAATAGAACAATTATAAAAATTTTCAATTATCAATTAAAGAGCTATATAATTTATTTGATATAAAGCTATAAATGGTGTGCTAGCACGTGGTTACCTTTTCCTAATTTTGATTGGACGATCATAATTTAAGTGAATTCATATACTAAATTCGAGGTGTCGAAATTCAATATAAATGGCCCTATTCGTCAATTCGATTGGTTTGAGTGATTTTTATAATGATGATGTAATTTTAAGGCTCTCCAATCATAGAGTTTTGTCTGTATTTGACAATTCAAATTCTTAAACGAGCTCATTTTTTTACACTTTCCATAAAATTATTTTGCCACAAGATTCATATTTAAAAGGTGCAAGCGAAAATTTTTAGTTAATTGCAATGTACAATATTTCAGATCACAATTATCGGAATTATATATTTTGTTTATTTACCAAATTGATAAAAGATTATTTTTTTTTCTCTTATTTTATTTTGATATAATTTTACTATTAAGTTTCTATTTATTCTAAATTTTAATTCCTAATATTGAAATTTTAAATATTTAGCAAATTTAGTTATTGTTGCAATATGTAAAATTCAAAATATAATAAATTTCTTGAAAAATTATATTATTTTTTTTTAAATTAATAATTAAATAGTTTATGTACAAAAAATTTTTTATAATTAATTAATTAGTTTCGTTATATTAATCATCAAGATTAAGAATGTTTGAATAAATATTAAAAAATTTTTAGCAACTGATCAATTAGCCAATAATGATCGATCTATATAACTATTATACAAATTTCAAATTTGTGTGAGGGTTTGAGCAAAATTTCAATGCCCACGTAGTAACGTTGGGGTGAGTGTAAGGTGCAAGGTAGGACAGTTGGGATCAGAATCAAATCCAAATTCTACCACTTGGTCAAACTTTTCGGGCTTTTCAAATTGACGCTGCTCATATCCTTTCTGATGAATGGCCGTGTTGAATTCAAGGGGATATGGAACAGCTACTGATGTAGTGGTTACTGCTGATTCGAGAGATGCGTATGATCTGTGATTTGCTGTGAAAGATTTAGGAGATGGATTTCTTCTCTTTCTACACATAAAAGCTTGATTAAGAAGACTGGAACATTGATCAGATTTCAAATTAGAAACATAGTTTTCGAAAGAATCAGTATTCATGATAATATTTACAAAGAACAGCGAAGTGAATGATACAGATCAACCAATGAATAATTCAATCATTTGAAACTTCAAAGTTCTAAAGGTTATATATATATATTCTTATCAATGATGATTTTTCCCATTCAGATAACTGGTTATATTACATTTTCCCATGACTAATTAATACTAGGGAAAATAAAAAAAGATTGTACTATTTGAGAAATATTTTATTTTTTTTCACTTACTATTTGCCAATAATGAAATCACAGATATTTATTAAATAATTTTGTCAAGCTATTTGCCCCTGAAAATATTCGAATTAATTTTACCATAATCAATGATGATTTGATATTATTTGATTAAATTATTTTGATTATCTTTTATAAATATATGATATCATTAAATTAAATTAATTCAAGTTCACGCTGATTGAGGCTTATCAAAGCTATAATAGTACCCATATAAGATCATCAAATTACAAATTGGAGCAGTATGAGTGTTGAGGAGAGATAGTAACCTCACAAAGTCTCCAATGACATAATAAATCTTCATATCCATCAGTTTATGAAATTTCTAAACAACAGACGCTTAAAGTAATTTAGTTTGTAACACAATTAGATTTCAATCTGCCAATATTCCATCAATACTCAAGTCAACTCAAAATCATAGTTGATTCTGGATTCATGATTTCCTCTCTCAGATTTAAGACAATTACCTTGTTTGGCATTTCATTAATTTAAGATTCTATGTGTTTGCATTATAATTAATTAAGTCCTTAATTTGATATACATAATATAAAAAAAATACTAATCTTATTAATTATTATTATTATTATTATTATTATTATTATTATTATTATTATTATCATTTATATCTTTTTAATATAATTTAACTAGTTAATACAATTTCTGGTTATTTTTAAGCTAAACACTAATTAAAATTAACATAATTTGCAAAAAAAAGAATTTAATAGAAATTATCAGAAAATTTCAATTTAATTATTTTCAACATTGTTTCAATTATTTTAATATCTCTTTTATTATTAAATAATTTAAACTATTTTTCAATTCTTAAATAAAAAAATTATTTTAGAATTAAGAAATTATGATATTATAATAAGATAGATAAAGTCAAATAATTTCTAATATTATATTAAAGTTTATTTTATTATTAATTATATTATTTAAATTTTTTATTAGGCTTTTTATTTTGATTTTATTCATTTATAAAGAAAAAAGAAAATAATTAATAATAATAATAATA
>JNEM01004002.1:0-11500 GCA_000697335.1 Conidiobolus incongruus B7586 | reverse complement strand
TATAAATTATAATAGTTGATTTAAAAAATTTAAATATATTTATAAAATAAAAATAATTTAAAATAATCAAATAATAATAGAATTAATAAATATGTATAAATATATAATTTAATATATTAATTAATATATATTTTTGGGTAGTCATAAATATGCATAATGTCATTTTAGTCAATTAAAAGTTCAAATGATAATTTATATAAATCAAAAATAAAATAATTAATATATATAGTAAATTAAAAAAACAATCCAAAATTATTATTTTAAATAAAATAATATAATAAAGATAATTTAATTAATATTAAATTTTATCATAATTTTATATATAGTCTTGATTAGCAAAAGAAAGATAAATATACAACATATTTGTTTTATCAAAAATATATAATTAATATATTTGAATATTATCAAATAACCAATATTTCAAAATTTGATTTGAACAATGAAAATTCAAATCAAATTTAAATTAAATAATTTTAAATAAATTGAAAAAAATGTTTATTTATTTCAAATTGATATAGAAAATTAAGTATATAATTGAATTCACTTGATATTAACCAATTATTTTAAATATTTTAATAATTTTCTATTTATATTTGTCTCAGGCCCAACAAAAGTAATTTTATTAGAGAAATGACTCCATTTTTACCTAAGTATTACAATTTTCAGATTTACTATGGTTGATTTTTAAATTAAAAAATGTATTATTTTTAATTTGAATCATTTTTTATTATTAAATATTTGACATAGTTAAAATCAGACGATAATATTTATATCACTAATTTATAACATTATAATTGCAATAACATTTTATATTTTATCATAAAACCTAATAGGAATAATTATTAACTAAAATATTAAATAATAAGGTTAGTTACACTTTCTATACATTATTAAAATATATATACAACAAAGTGATTTAAACATTCATATAAAATTGTGGATGATTTTGAACAAATTTGTTATTAAGTTGACTTTAAATTTATCAAACTATTTAATTGGATATCTATTATTAAATCATATTGACGTCATTACTTCGCATAGTTTTTCGAGTCACGGGTTAATATCAGGTTATATTGATAAGGTTTTTGATGGGTTAAAAATATATCAAATGACATCATCAAAATTGTAATAAAATGTCAATATTAATAGCTAATATTTCCAATTTGATAAGATTTTTCATTATTAGTCAATATAAGATTATTTAAAAAAATATATTTTTGACATGACTAATATTGTCAACTGGCCGATAGCATTAAAATTTAGAACAATTAAAATGAGCAGATTAAATGAAATATATTTAAAAATCAGAAATTGTAAATTAATTAGGTAATATTTATATCAATCATTTTACAAAATACTTTTTTTAACTTCTGAAATTTTCAAAAGTTTTTATAATGATAATTCCTAAACATTAGTTTGAGTACATAAATTAGTTATTAGAAAACTTATTTGTAAAGTAATAATATAATTCATCAAATTATTTCAATAAATTTTATACTAGATTACAATTTAACTCCATTCATTTCCTATTTAAGTCTCAAATATCAATTATGTTTATGGAAATTTCTTAATGAAGAATATAAAAATTGACTTAATGGGATTATAGCTACATATATATTGAATCAACCGATTGAATACCAAACATCTATCAAAAATATATACAGATTTTATTAATATTAAGGATAATTAATTAAATTTGTTAATTTAAGATACATGATATAAAACTAATCGATACCTATTGAATTATATTTTTAGATTCTTTAATCTATCAAAATCATTGAATTTTATAATAATACGATAATTTGCTGAGTATCAATAGTACTATATTCTTTCAATTTCAGTGAATACATACTCCGGAGTTAAGCCAGTATTAATAAATAATATGAACTAAAAGCCCACTTCAATATTATATTTATTATAATACCAACTATTCATATTATATCATTGATAGTTTTATCAAGCTTAAACAACATAACAATAGCAATTCGAAATAGCATTAAAAGTTTGAATTAAATCTAAAAGGAATCACCCAAATCTTTCAATAATACGAATCGATTGAAATTGTTGAATTTATAATCAGTTATCAGCTTATCAAAAAATATCAATCCAGGTCGACGAATACATCATCGAATGATAATTTTAACAAATTCAACTTTTTTATTGATAAACTTAAAAGTATGATAAATATTCATTGTTTAAAATTATAACAGTTTAGAAGAAATTTTAAGTGAAATCAATCCCTCAAAAATTATGCGAATGATGATATTATGACGTTGAGAGTAATAATATTATTTTCAAATTTGAACTTTAATATATTGCATAAAAAATTATTTTTATAAATTTTAATATTTTAAATTGAATATTTGAACTAAACCTATAAAATATTAGTCATTTTTCAGTAAAAATCGGAGAATTTCAATTCCTTTGGGTATTGTTTGTTGACTATTAAATTTCTTGAAATGAAATCATTTGAATTGAAATTTGTTGATTTAGTGGTTTATCTGTTAGTAAAAGATAAATTGATGACATTTAGAAATGTTCTCCATGGTAATTGTTTGAAATTATGGGATTTTTCAAGTGAATAATTGGTTTATTTCGCATTATAATTAGTATGTTATCATTGAAAATAGTCTACAATAAAAGTATATTATAAAAGTTCAATATAATTCATAAGAAGAAAAATGCTAACAAACCTCAAAGAATTATAATGAATAAAAGGGATATGATACAAATTATAAGGTTTCAATGGTATTATAAATAACCCAATTTAATGATATCAAACTCCAAAAATGATAACAAGTAAAAAATCATCAAACTCGGTAACTTAAATCAATCGGAAATCAATTACAAGTTAATTTCAACATCATTAAAGTTTTAGTTTAATTAAATATTTTTATCATTGTTGATTATCAATGAAAGTTTTATTAATATTATTATCATCATTATCATTGATTATATTTTTTTAATCGCTTTTCTTCTTTTTCTTTTTAATATATTTTTTAATTTGTATTGTTAAATAATTTATTCTATACTTCTATATATTCTCAATTTGAACTGTTTTGATTGATTAAATAATAGTGTGATACCATTTATCATAATATCAATAGTATTATCAATTCATTTCAACTTACCATTATCAATATTAATTTAAACAACTACTCTCATACGTTACGTTAGAGTATTTGTGCATACAAAAGTGTTTTTTATTGTTAAATAATTTTGAATTTTTAATTTACAAATTATGAATTCCAAATCACAAAATGACAACCCCAAAACTCCAATACAAAAATATTACCACGATGAAGAACATACAGGAAGAGAGTATAGACAACATGTAGTACAGCCGAGTGCAAGCTATCAATCGATAGAGAATGCTACAGATGGCTTAAATTTGTATAATCCCAGCAATACTGAAATACTTCCAAATTTGGGAGAATTGGAGAGGGATGACTTGGAAATTCGTGAGAATATTAAGTTGCCTGAGAATTCTTTGAGATCCACGGAGCCCAGAAGTAGCGTTGGTATTGGTGATGGGAATAATTCGGGAGGATTTCACACATCATCAACTTTGCATTTGAACCAGGATGGTATTTCACAAGTGTCGAGTCCACAGTGCAGGATCACCACCCATCAGTTGACGTCGTGCAGATCGGTGGTCTCACTAGATTATGACTTGTATCAAAGTATAAATAACGTTCCCCACGAAGATAATCGCTATTTTCAGTATGCGCCGTCGACAGAATCGTTGATGGCTTTGCTGGAGCAGCGCAAACAGCTCCGACAGACTAGCGGAAGTTCTATGACACAGTCCTACTCGTGGAACTCTGGGGCACATGGGTCCGACACCACGGGATTTGGCAGTCAGCCGGAGAATAATGACCAATATCCCGCGTGGTCCCTGCACCATCAGCATCCAATCAGCAAGGAAGAGATTTACGACCAATTCACCTATTTGAAGCAAATCTTCGGATTTCAGCCAGACAATATGGAAAATATGTATGATTTTATGATGACACTATTGGATTCGAGAGCTTCTAGGATGGAGCCATCCATGGCACTCATCACCCTGCATGCCGACTACATCGGTGGCGAGCATGCCAACTACAGGAAATGGTTATTCTGCACCAAACTTTACGACGATGGTGCATCGCCACTAACCGGTAAAGCTCATCAAGCTGACGATCTCGACACGAACGACGACACCGACTCCAAAAAAATCGAAACCATCAGAAACCGATGGCGCAGGAGGATGGATCGTCTATCACCAGTCACCAAAGTCCAACATATTGCACTCTATCTGCTGATCTGGGGCGAAAGTTTAACTTTGAGATTTACTCCCGAAGCATTATGCTTCATTTACAAAATTTGTTTGGATTATCTGTCTAATTTTCAGAATGATCCTAATCATGATTATCCAGTAGCTGAAGATTGCCACTTCTTAAATAATGTAGCCACACCAATATACAACTTTATCAGGGACCAATCTTACGAAATCATCAACGGTAAATACTTTAGAAGGGAAAAGGATCATTCTTCTACAATTGGTTACGACGATGTCAACGAACTGTTTTGGAGCGCTGAAGGCCTAGACAGAATCGTGTTGGACGACAAGAAGACGAAACTGATGAGCCTCCCATTCAACGAAAGGTACGTCCAACTTGCCAAAGTGCAATGGAAGCGAGTATTCCGCAAAACCTATTATGAGAGGCGAACCACCCTACATCTTATTACGAATTTTAGTCGGATATGGATCTTTCATCTGGTTGTTTATTACCTCTACCTAATTAATAATGCAACTTTTCTATGGTCCAAAAACGATGGCAAAATCGCTGACGAGAAAGTGTATGACCCCCGCGAACTTCCACTTCATCTCAGTTACTTGGGTCTCGGAGGTGCCATTGCTAGTGCATTAGCCATAATTGCAACAATTTCAGAATTTTTCTTTTTACCACGATCTTGGAAAGTGTTCAAAATTTTATTTTTTAGATTTATGATTTTATTATTGATGTTGATCTTATGTTTTGTACCATTTATTTATATTCGATTCTTCAGTAAAAATACTACAATTTCATTATCACTAAGTATTGCTCAATTTGTGATTTCAACACTTGCGAGTATTTGTCTAATAATTGTACCTCCTCAAAATCTATTTCGAAGTAATGGCAAGCCTGAAGAGTGGGGAGGTAAACAAGGCCTCATTAACCGAACCTTCACAGCAAATTATCCGGTGTTAGAGTCTCGAGATAGAGCTGTATCAATATCATTATGGGCACTGATCATTATATGCAAATTGTGGGAATCTTACTTCTATATTGTGCTTAGTTTCAAGGACACTTTTAAATCCCTAAGTGTTGTAGTAATTCCTCAATGTAGGGACAATTTGTTAGGAAGTTTATTCTGTAGAA
Organism: Conidiobolus incongruus B7586; assembly: GCA_000697335.1. NCBI lineage: Eukaryota > Fungi > Entomophthoromycota > Entomophthoromycetes > Entomophthorales > Conidiobolaceae > Conidiobolus > Conidiobolus incongruus. The sequence continues at coordinate 6,095 of JNEM01004002.1, read as the reverse complement.
ATATGGGACTTTTGACCCTTGCAATTATGACGATAATGGATATGTTACTCTTCTTTTTGGATACGTACTTTTGGTATATCGTTTGGAATACGGTTTTTAGTGCATTCCACTCGTTCTACATTGGAATTTCAATATTGACACCCTGGCGCAATATCTTTTCGAGATTACCAAAGCGTATTCATACCAAAATTTTGGCGACAGCTCAAATGGATGTCAAATATAAACCTAAATTTTTGACAAGTCAAATTTGGAACAGTATCGTAATTTCCATGTATCGCGAACATTTGTTGAATATTGAACATTTGCAACGTCTTCTCTATCAACAAGTCCCAAGTGAGACAGAAGGTAAAAGAACTCTAAAACCTCCCACTTTTTTCGTCGCTCAGGAGGACACGACCCTCAAGGCGGAGTTCTTCCCACCCGGGTCGGAGGCTGAACGTAGAATTTCGTTCTTTGCCCAGAGTTTATCCACTATATTGCCAGAACCTGTGCCCGTGAATCAAATGCCGTCATTTACTGTATTTACACCACATTACTCTGAGAAGATTCTGTTGACGTTGAGGGAAATTATTAGGGAAGATGATCGACATGCGAGAGTCACATTACTGGAGTATTTGAAGAGTTTACACAGTTTCGAATGGACTAACTTTGTCAAAGATTCTAAAGTGATGGCTGAGGAGAGTACAGTGTACACCGAAGATGCTCCTCCTCCTCCTTTGGAAACTGATTCGTCAAGGTCCAGTGAGAAGAGTCGTATTGATGATTTACCATTCTATTGTGTGGGTTTCAAGAGTGCCAATCCCGAGTATGTCCTACGTACTAGAATCTGGGCATCTTTAAGAGCTCAAACCCTTTATCGAACCATTTCAGGATTCATGAATTATGCGAAAGCCATCAAAATTCTATACCGTATTGAAAACCCTGAAATGGTCAAATCTTTCGGTGGTAGTAACGAGCGATTAGATCGTGAATTAGATAGAATGGTAAAACGCAAGTTCAAACTCTTAATCACGATGCAGCGATATACCAAATTCAATCCAGATGAACGTAACGACGTTAATTTCTTACTTCAAGCTTTCCCAGATTTACAAATTGCTTATCTTGAAGAAATTGTCACATCTGATGATAATCAACAATCCACCGAGTACTACAGCTGCTTGATTGATGGAAGATGCCCATTGGATGGTGATGGCAACAGGGTGCCTAAGTACCGCATCAAATTACCGGGTCATCCTATTTTGGGCGACGGTAAAGCTGACAACCAAAATCACTCTGTGATTTTTACTAGGGGCGAGTATGTACAATTAATTGATGCTAACCAGGACAATTACTTGGAAGAAGCTTTGAAAGTGCGCAGTATTTTGACGGAATTCGAACAATTCGAACAAGATCCCACCATCTCACCCTACTCTTCGTCCCTCCCCGAAAGTTTTAAGAATGCTCCGGTAGCTATTGTGGGTGCTAGGGAGTATATCTTCTCTGAGAATATTGGCGTACTCGGGGATGTCGCTGCCGGTAAGGAACAAACTTTTGGTACGATGACTCAACGTATTATGGCGCGTGTGGGTGGTAAGTTGCATTATGGTCATCCTGACTTCTTGAGTACTGTGTTCATGTACACACGTGGAGGCGTTAGTAAAGCTCAAAAGGGTCTACATTTGAATGAGGATATTTACGCTGGTATCAATGCTTTTCAACGCGGAGGTCGTATCAAACATACCGAGTACTACCAGTGTGGTAAGGGAAGAGATCTCGGCTTTTGTAGTATTCTCAACTTCAATACCAAAATTGGTACGGGTATGGGTGAACAGATTTTATCGCGAGAGCAATATTACATTGGAACTCAATTGAGTCTGGATCGCTTATTAACTTTCTACTACGCTCATCCAGGTTTTCATGTGAATAATGTAATGATTATGTTTGCTATTCAGCTATTCCTAATCTCTCTACTCTGTTTGGGTGCGCTAGCAATCACTTTGCCGATCTGTGAAGAACCCTTGAATGAAGGTGCCGACATCGAAATCATCGACGACTGTTTCAATATTTGGCCCATTTACAGTTGGATCAAATCCACCGTCATTGCCATTTTCGTCATCTTCGCCATTTCGTACCTGCCACTGTTTGTTCAAGTATTTACGGAACAAGGGTTCGTCAGGACATTAATCAGATTGGGTAAGCATTTCGTATCGTTATCTCCATTGTTCGAAATGTTCGTCAACCAAATTTACTGTAATGCAATTCTGACAAATTTAAGCTTTGGTGGTGCACGTTACATCGCTACTGGAAGAGGTTTTGCCACTACAAGAGTTCCATTCTCGGTACTTTACGGAAGATTCGCAACCTCCAGTCTGTACACAGGGTTTCGGTTCCTATTGATGATCTTATTCGCATCACTTACCATTTGGCTACCCCATCTCATATACTTTTGGGTTCTGTCATTTGCATTATGTTTAAGTCCATTCGTGTTCAACCCTCACCAGTTCAGCCCAGTTGATTTCATCCTAGACTATCGCGAATTTTTACGCTGGCTAAGTTCGGGAAACGCTACGAGTCAAAAAAATTCTTGGGTAGCTCATTGCAGATATTTAAGAACGCGGATTACAGGTGTTAAACGTCGTAGACTAGGAGATCCAAAACGTTTGTTGACCTCATATGTTCCAAGAGCTCACAAGTTGTCCATTTTAATACCGGAAATTGTCGTACCCATTTTCATTGCTTTCATTGTACTTCTTGCGTATTCTTACCTCGGAAGTTCTCATTTCGTGGATGGAGGCCCCTCCAGAACCAGGTCTATTACAAGAATTTTAGTGATTGCGGTGGGTCCCATTGCTATGAATGCTGGAATTTTGTTGATTTTATTCCCCATTTCGCTCTTTGTTGGTCCTATCGTAGGCACCTGCTGGAAACAGTTTGGAGGTGTACTCGCAGCTATCGCTCACGCTTGGGCAGTCATCAATCTTATTGCGATGTTCTTGCTGCTGTTGATGCTGGAATCTTGGACTTTGTCCAGAACGATATTGGGTGTATTGACAGCGATTTTCGTACAGAGAGCCATTTTCCAACTCTTGATGTCTACAATCCTAACGCGAGAGTTCGGCGACGACGCTACCAACGTCGCATGGTGGACTGGCAAATGGATCGGGAAGGGGCTGGGCATTACTGCTCTGTATATGATGGTACGTGAATTTGTTTGCAAAATCGTTGAGTTGAGCTATTTCGCATCAGATTTCATCCTTGGTCACTTCATTCTCTTTATGTTAGCTCCCTTCACTCTCATTCCATTGGTGGATCGTTGGCACAGTACTATGCTGTTCTGGTTAAGACCCAGTCAACAAATGCGACCTCCAATCTTTTCCCAAAAGCAGAAATCGAGACGCAGAACTCTCTTCATCTCATACTTGATCCTCTTCATAGTCATGCTCATTACCCTCGTGGGTCTCGTGGTCGTACCCATCCTGTTGGGACCGAAACTCCCCTTCAAAGTTCAGAATATAGGCTTTGTGAAGAGTTATTTACTTTGAATAGTAATTGTTTTAATTATTAATAATTATTATCATATTATAAATAGATATAATATAAAAAAATTAAATTATTTCACAGTATTTTAACATCGGTTAAAAAATACAAAACACAATAAATAATAATTATGTAAAATTTTATAATTTATTGAACATTTGTCCGCTAATTTTTCTCAAATTTTAAGAATCAAAATCATATTTATTATTGTTAATATTAATAAGGTGTTATTCTTAATTTAAAACCCATGTTAGTATTTTTTGATAGGTATCTATTGATAATTATATAAGATTTAATAGTGTAATAATATTGAAAATAATTAACAAACTTAATAATATCAATAACCTATATTTATAATAAATTTTAAAGGATTAATATGAATTATAATTATAATATAAAATTTAATAATATTTTAGATTATTTATAATGTTGAGCTCTGAATATAAAAGATATGATTACTTTAAATAAATAAACTTCTTAAAATTTGTGTATTTTATCGAGTGTTAAATAGTAAAAATTAATTTATTAATAGTTTTTATCATTTTCATATTGGTAGTTCTCTCAATATTTATGAATTTCAATTTAAAAGAATTAGTAATATGTTATCGAAATACATTAAATTGGCAACTTTTTACCTGTCATTTGACCTTATTTAGAGGTAAGTATATTTAAAATAGATTGTCAATGGGATATTTATTAAAATTGAATTATTCCAATATTATATAATGTCCTTTGATATCTTTATTAATCAACTATAGTAGATAGTTAAATTTAATCTTTTAATACAACTATATTAAACTAATGTTTAATCTTTTTAAGATATTTAATTGAAAGATTTTACTCCTCATAAAATTAATTTTTTAGATTTAAAATTTTTCAAACTTTAAAATAAATTGATTTATATAATGATTATTTTATATAAGTTATTATTCTGTGCTTTTATTATTTATTTGGTTTAATAATACTTGATTATCAATCAAACCATTAAATCTAATTGTTTTAAATTCCTTTTAATCGTATTTGGATCACAATTAAAAAATTTTAGAGATCAGGATGTTTGATTTAATATGAGTATGATCGAAGATAATATAAAGGTCCTAATATATGATAAGTGAACTTAATATATGTGAATTGGGTAATAAGCTATTTTTTATAAATGGCTTATCCCCATTTCGTAATATTTGAATTAATTCGTGTACTTATGATTCTTCAAATGACTACAACATATGATTACTTAAATAAATTATTGTCAAGTTGAAATATAATAGATCTTATTATATGGCTTGATCATATAAAGACTGCTGAAATATCATTAAAATTAGTGTTTATTCTCTTATCAAAAATTTTTTATACAAATTAATATATTACTATAGAAATATTCGATTTATCTATTATATCACCTTACCATATTAGCTGATAATAACAGTTAATTGAGAATATGCAAATTTCATTATCTAATTTTAATATTTATTGAGTAATATAGGTAATTAATGAAAAATCATAAATAGATTGAAACAAGAAATCTTATAATTAACAAATTATAATATCTTTTAAAATTAATAGGTTTAATTAAGTTTATTAAAAAATATATATTAAACTATTGTGATTTCAAAACAAGATTAGCATATTGAAGCTATATTTATATTATCAGGTTTATGTAAGTAATTTGGAGAAGTTTAAAAAACAAAATGAAAATATTTAAGTTATATAAAAATAGGCTAATGATATATTAATTTGAAAAATTTCTCAAATTTCTCTAATATGCATGAATAAAATTGGTTTTATTATAGTATACATGTATATATATAATATAATAATAAATTCCTATTTTAATTGAAAATACAATTCAACTATTTTTGTATACCAATTTTACTATTGACAGAATATATGGCGTGAGTTGAAAAATTAAAATGAAATTGGAATTATATATACTGTATAAATAGTAATCAGATAATATAAAATCTTGATATTATATTCAATAGAAATTTAATAAATTTCCTATATTAAAGATTAATCAATATATTGATTTATATTATATCCTACCATCAGGTTATAAAACTACTTTGGAAAACTTTTAGATAATGTAAATTTATATTTAAATAAGATATGAATTTTAATTTTTATTACAACCCTTGTTCTTTGTTTTAATATATACTACATTTTTTTATTAAATTATTCTTAGGATTTATAATTATTATTAAAAACTTTGTTTATATTTGTAATAAACTTATAATATGTTTTATAATAAATTCTTTATCAAATTATATTATGAATTAATATACTTTGGAGTAAATTTTGTTAAACTATAATTAAATAAAATAGAAGATAATTTCTATAATTTCAAGAATTATGGAAAAAGTTTTAAAAGGGTAATCTTTGAATAAAATTTATTTTATACTAATTATTATTATTATTAAATAATAAATAAAATGCTAAAATAATTAAGAAATATAAAAGGGACTATTTTAATATTAAATGATATATACGAGATATTTCATATCAATTTTTATTTATATAATCAATATTTGATACTTTTAATATCAAAAATATCAGTATTAATAGCATATATATAACTATAT
>JNEM01003883.1:0-14260 GCA_000697335.1 Conidiobolus incongruus B7586 | reverse complement strand
ATATAATAATATTAATATTAATTATATTTATCAAATAAAGTTTGATTTTTATAAATTAGAATATTAAAACAATATGGTATAATATTATCAATTCTGTTTAATAATAATAACCAAGAGATTAAAATCAAATATTTACTTAATTTAAATATAAATTTGATTTAAATATAAATAATAATATATTATATATATTAGCTATTATTATTAAAATTAATAAGAAATAAACATATAATATATAAGATATTAATTTCAAATTTGAAAAAAGATTAATATTGTAAATATTAAATTCTTATATCAAAAGTATATGAACTAGAAAGAAAAAACAAGATGCAAAAGACAATTAAAGAAAAAATAGCTGCAATGGCGGGGAATCGAACCCCGGTCTACCGCGTGGCAGGCGGTAATTATACCACTAAACCACCATTGCTTAATTCTATGAAAATGGAATATGGAATATTATCAAATAAATCTGATTAAATTTTATAAATATCTTATCAAATATTCAAATACATATTATAATCACACTACTAATTTTTTTTATTTCCTTATCTCTTAAATTTTCACTGTTATCCTCATCTACTTTAATAACATCATTTAAATAAAATCTTCAATTCAATTGTTAGTTTGTTACTAATTTCTATTTACAAGCCTATAATCTTTTATTTTAACTGCATATGTAGTTTGATAGATTTTTAATAAAATATAACAGCACTGCTGAGTCGACCAAAATAACAAACCTACAAACTTTAGCAACTAATAATTAATATACAATATCACTAGCATGCTCTGCATGTAGCAAAATGTTCATAAATTAAGGACACATATTTTAGATACAAATATTGTATCATAAATATCAGTGAATCAGTAACTAAATTGAGCAAGGACCTTGGTAAGTCCTTAAACTGCTAACACCATTCCATACCCCATAATACCATTTACAATCCCCTCCCACTCTTGAGTATACTGTTATTACTTTATCCCTAATAACTCCCAATACAAACAAAACCTCTTAACTCTGGAACCGTATCTTTTGGGTGGATCCCCCAAATCACAGATCAATATATTCTGCAAAATATCACTTTTATTCGTCCTTAGGTCTAATAAGAACCTTCTTCATCCAGCTAGATTGAGTAGTTAATAGATCACACTATTATTATATTTCGAGTATCATATTGGCATTATTAACAATATGCATTCATTTTTTCTATTCGGATTCCCATCAAATCAATCTTATTTTATTTATCTAAATTAATTAATAATAATTTATTATAAGGAGGATAAAAAAGCCTTAACTTGGGTTAATCAACCTAAAAAATTATTCTCAAAATCACTGAATACACCAATGTATGTTTATATCCTTCAATCCAATTAATTAGTAAGAATTGGAGTAAGTCGATCTATCAATTCATATTATATTCTGTAGATCGATGTAATGATAATAATTTGATTAACACCTTTCAACAAAACGAGTCTCTAATTAGCTTACTAGATTTTAATTTTTGGAACTTGGATAGAATTTTAGAAATCATTCAATTAGTATCAAAAAGATAGAGTGGTGGAATGAAGTAGGAGGATCCTTGAATACTTTATCTAAGGTGCTGTCAAGTTGTAAAATAATTAAATCTATTTTATTGATAGATTCTGAAACTAACACCGATATCGGTAAACATGAATGGAACCAAGTCTTTCAATTTATATCGCAACTAAAGCAATTTGAGAAATACAATATTTCATTATATCAGTTTTATTTATCATTGTAGAATATATCGCCAGAACTCCAAATTCATCAATGGAGACTTTGGTGTGATACAAACCACGTATCGATAATTTTGGTCAACTATAAAGCATTAAAAAATTGGTTATTGGATTTAATATACTGAGCAGGAATTTATATACTCACAAACAGATCATCTATATCAATTACCAATATTTACTAGACAACTCTCAAATTAAAGCACTTTCATCTCTGCATTTTTTGCTATTCGGATTACTAAGGGCCGCCTGCACAGTATTTTACCTCATAGCTTATCAACTCATTTTCTAATCACCATTTTACTAATTTTAAAAAGCTTGGAATGGCATTTTTGGTAGTCTTCCAGCTAATCAACTTGTGATTTATTTTATAAACCTATTAACTCACATTTACACAAATGGGCTGACTGATCCTAGCTTAGTTTTTTTGTCATTGATATCCATTTGACCACATATGTTATTCAACATCACCCTAATTAGTCTGAGATAAGCTATAATTCACCTTTAACTATTCCGAATTATTCCAATTCAATGTGCCTAACTCCTCTTCTATCCCTTAAAGAATTACTCTTTTCAAGATTATCAAGTGATTCAGCACGTATTTCTGAATATAGTTACTTGAACCTATCTAATATTATAAATGCATCAAAAGTGATTTCAATGGAAGTCTTTTATCCCATTACTATTTCCTAAGGTCAGGTTAATAATTTCGAAAATCTGAAATACAATTTACAGAGATTTATCTCAATATATGATGATCTACTATATTGTGAGAAATTATACATTTCAATTAATGAATATAACAATTAACTGTACAATTCACTCATTTTGATTATCCAATTTAATAATGGATATATTCACACAATGAATTATAAAGTTGAATTGAATATAGATTATTTAAAAACCTGTTCAGATAATAATATGAAATAACTTTTGATTTTAGAATTTTAAATATAATTCAATTGAATAAAACTTAGCAGATCATATTACATATTTCCATTATAATTATTTATATCAAAACTATATTCTTTTCACTCAAAATATCTCTGATTATGATCTATATATTACAATTGCTCTTACTAATATTTTAATTGATTTAATATCTGATAAATCCATGTAAATTATTTTTATTAGCGTTATATTTTATGAATTTTTTGTTTTTAATAAAAGAATGCTGATAGTTGATATTATTAAAGCCATTTGAAATAAAATTATTTCTCAGCCGTTAAAACTAAGAATTGGATATGAGCTATAATAAACAAAGTAAATACTTTTTTGAAGATTTTATTATATAAAATTAAAGCAATATATGATCTATAAATACTATAAGAAATATTGAATGTTTCAAATCGAATTATTATGAATCATATTCTTGATTGGGTTTTAAATTATACTAGTATATAAATATATTTGCAATTTTTACATCATTTGCTATATTTCATGATTATTAAGATAATAATATAATTCAGATAGATTCCTAAAAATTTTATTAATTTTATAGACTAATTAGTCCAATGCCCATAATTTTAATGTATAATAAAATAAAAGTTATAGTACTTTGATTTATACCACAAGTATGAAAACTCGATTCAATGTTACATACAATTATTTATCTATCATAGTATTTTTTGTATTTGCCATCATTTCCAGACCTCTTTAGTATTTGAAATAACTTATTCAATTAATATATTGAGTTTGATTGATAGTTAAATACTTATGACTTAGGCCAATTTATCAAAGAAAATTATTGTAAAAATTCCGTTATATACATATTAATATTTTTTACAATCATTCACATTAATCAATAGACAATGATGCCAATCAATTAATTAATATTATTATATACAATAAATCAAATGAAGAGAAAATATTGGTTTATTTGACAAACCTGCGCCTTTAATAAAATTGATGAGTATTAATAATTCAAATCATGACGTGATAAAAGAAACGACTTTAAAACCCTAATATTAAAAAAATTATTTGGAGTATATCATGACTCCTTGTAGATTTTTTAATCAATGTACTATCAGCTTGGAAACTCATCAATTATACAAACTTCTTCAATCTATATTTTTATGACGATTATAATAATGAGTGCTAGGAACAAATCATTCATTTGTTAGAAAAACTGACCACTTTGAATAGCTTAAAACTATAATATATTCATTAGATTTCGTAACATTATTAAAGGCCTCACTGAGTTAAAACTCAGAACTAGATGCAAAAAACAATTCTCGATTTTTTTTGTTATATTAAAATACTATGCAGAGATAAAAGCATTGAAATCCCTTGAATTATTCTTATATACTGAACGCGATTCATATAGCAACAATTCTCGACTAGTTACACACCTACCAAATACACTACCCAATGACAATATTTAGCTCTCTACTAGTGATCATTCTGCCAACGGACCGATCGAAGCATAATTATATTCTGAAATGATCACAATCTAATGAGCCTAGCTCCTCTTTTAATTCTTAAAGAGTTATGCTTTGCAAGATTCAGTCGCAAGCTAAAAATAAAATTATCAAGTGATCCAACATTTGTTTCACAATGTAGTCACACTTCACTTGTGCGAGGTAGCACATTCCAATGGAATATTATTTGACGCCTATTTTGTACTCTTATTACCTAATATTAGAATAATTCATTTTGAAATCTTTAATACAATTTCCAGCGACTAATTACAGAGTTTAAAAGTCATTTACCTGGGACGAATTATACATTTTAATTGATGAAACCAACAAGCATCTAAAAAATTTATTTATTGAACAAGTATCCCACTTGAAAACTTTATATATTGATACCAGATCACAATCGGATACTGAACCCGAATTCAATTGTATATTTCCAGTTTACTTGAATATTTGATATAGTGATAAAATATTCAGGATTTATCATAAGATAAATCTTAATTAATTTCTATTCCTTTAATAAAATTTGAAAATATTTCAATTGAATGGCAATAATGCTATATATTAATTTTTAGTTCTGTTATTAATATTTATTCTATATTTCACCTAATACTTTATAAACCTCAATTATCATCTAAAATTAATATGTTCATATGTTTCAATTATGATAAAATATTCAAAAAACGCACCAGTTTAATTAATAAATACATATGTATACTAATGGTAAAAACTGATCAATATATAGTATTAATTCATCCATAATTTTAAAATTAGCTTTCATATAATATTTAGTTTGAAATTAGATATATAACAATCTTATATGAGATTAAAATAATATATATTCAATCCGAGCTTTCTTATTTACTCTAACAGTGAACCACAGAAAATATTAATAAAAAGAAAAATATATATTAATAAATTTAAGTACAATATTAATAATATTGATTATAAAAATAGTGAAAGTTGATATTTTATATAAATTCATGATATTGTAAATAATTTCCTGATTTGTTTATATAAAAATTCTATTATTGATGCTGGAAATTTTAAAAATCAGGATTTGATTTTAAATGAAATTAATAAATTTAAGAAATAATGTAAATAGAGAGGAAAAACTGTTGAAAACAATAATATAAAAAACATATTAATAAATTAAGAAAAAGAATATGAAGATTTAAGAAAAGTATTGAAGGAAAATAAAATGTAATAAGGAGCATGTATGAATTAAAGGTTAGATTTAATCAATCAATAAAATATCAATAAACTTCAGTATAATTTTGTTTTCAACTTTAATGCTGCTTTAGCTCAGTTGGGAGAGCGTCAGACTGAAGATCTGAAGGTCCCGTGTTCAATCCACGGTGGCGGCATTACGTTCTGGGATTTCGAATATTACATATTTTTTAATACCTTAATTTATCACTATCCAATCTTTTCTTATGATTAATTTTTAATTGAAATTGTTTAAACTTATCTTTCTATTAATATTCTAATATATTATGATTCATAGAAAATTACTTTAACTATATCAAAAATAATAAAACCTTAGTATATATTATTATATATTTAATTTAAATAACTATACCTTTAAATCATATGATATAACAAGTTTCGAATTTTTTTCTAAAAGGTTAGTAAATTATTTTACTAAAATTAAAAAAATTAATATTTACAAAAGATATCAATAAATTATATTTTATGATTAATTTTTGAAATTATAACTAGATAAAAATTTTTATAATTAAAAATATTTATAAATTTATATAAGTGAAAAAATAATTAATAAAAGAGTATTATATTATTGAAAATTTTTAATATATATTTAATTATTATTCTAGATATTAAACTCAAAAATATATATTATAAATTTTAAAAGAATTATATTTTATATCAATTTTATTTAAAATAAATTATATTAAATATAAAATATTCAGATATTTTAAAACAAAATTAAAATTATTTCGCTTGAAAAAATTATATAGTCATATAAAAATAAAGATGAAATAAGTAATATATTTAAAGATCATAATTTTTATTTTATGAGCAAAAAATAATGCTATTAATAATCATAAAACTAATAAAGGTTAAAATCAAAGGTATAAAAGTTATCAAAATAAAGCAAGTTAATATTAAAAGCTAAGAAACTCAGCTGATTATAAAGAGTTGAAATGAGGTCCATTTGATTTCATTAAGGTTGTAAACATAACTTTTATATGAAATACGGAAGATAAATAATACGATAGAAAATAAAATATGAGGGCATACTGGTGAAAAGATACCTTCAACAGTTTCATATGGAATTGATTTAATAGTAATTCATATATCTTGACTTGGTTAGATGATTTAGCTTATTGGAGAAATTAAATTGTACAAGTATCTAATATATTACAAAGCTTAACAGTAATTAATATTTTCACTTACCTCCAAAATCTAAAGGATGTAATATAACATTTAATTTTGATCACATGTAGCAAATCTGACGGGAAGTACTTTAAAGGATAATAAAAAGAAGAAACGAACAATGAAAAAGTATGAGAGCAAATGATGTATACTTTTAATAATCAATATTAAGCTATTTATTGTACAGCAAGATAAAAATCAGGATTGTATGAGTTATATATAACGGTTATAAACCAAGTTCGGAAAAAGGACAATAGAAGAAATACAAGTAAAGGCGTTTAACCACCGAAACCGTACAAGGTCTTTCCTTGTCTCTTTAAGGCGTAAACAACGTCCAAAGAGGTAACGGTCTTACGCTTAGCGTGTTCAGTGTAGGCAACGGCATCACGAATAACGTGTTCAAGGAAAACCTTTAAGACACCACGAGTTTCTTCGTAGATGAGACCAGAGATACGCTTGACACCACCACGACGGGCAAGACGACGAATAGCAGGCTTAGTAATACCTTGGATGTTATCACGCAAAATCTTACGATGACGCTTAGCACCACCCTTTCCTAATCCTTTTCCACCTTTTCCACGGCCAGTCATTTTGATAATAGATGTTTTATGTAAAAGATACCTGAGAGATTCGAGGAGAGTTTGGGTTTAAATAATTAAAATTGAAGTTACATTAAAAGTGTTTGAATTTTGAATTAATTTATTTCTAGTTTTAATCATATAAAAAAGTAAAAACAGATGATTGATTTCACAATGTGAACTTTCCAAATTTGGTAACTCACTTAATCCAATTAATCGATTAAATTATATTTCAATTTCTCTAATTTGGTAATCGAATCATCCAATCATTTGGTGTTCAATAATCATACTTTATCCAATCATTTAAGGATATAATTTGTTTTCAATTATAATTACGCGTATTAATTGGCTAATCTTTAGATTTTGAATTTTTAATCCAAAATGATTTGGAGAAGATTTTCAATTCGTGATTTTAGCCAACTTAGTTTCCATATATAGCAACTATTTTTTTCTTAAAAAACCTATTTTCAAACACATCAATTGCATCAAAAGATAATTTTTAATTCAGGATCAAAGAAAACTATTTCACACAAGTATTATCCTTTCAAAAATTGCAATGATTATCTCAATATTTTATTCATGTCAATTTCATAAACTCTCCATATATCTTATATATTCATTGATATATATTTATTACTTTTATCAAAGCAAATTATTTAATGATATTTAAATTATTTTTTAAATATATATTATTTAATTTAATTTAATAATCTTCTGCTAAGATTATTAGATTATCAAATTTATTGCCTCAATCTTTCGAAATTAAGTATCAAATTAACTTTTGAATATTAATTTTTTATATTTGTATTATATTTGTAATACAAAATATTAATACAAATCTGTTTAAATTTTATCATATATCTTTATATATGTATCTAATATATTATTATATTAATTTTTATTTGGATTTAACTCTATAATTCAATATGAAAAATTAACCCTAATAAATAAATGATATAATACTAAACTGTATATTTAAATATTAAATTTCAATTTGTATAAAATTGATAATAACAACATTAATATATCACTATTTTAAAACTAGTTATTTTGTATTTCACTTTCAATTTATATACAAGTCGATTCGCAACAAATTGATTTTTTCAATCACAAAAAAAATAAATTATTTGAAATACCAATTTTAGATATTTCAAATTTTTAATGGATAGATTATTTCCATTATTGTGTAATATCATGAAATAGTTTACCATATATAGTGATATTTTACTGAAAATTTTAATTTTCAAAATTTAATAATAAATATTTATAGAATCCAAAAACAAATATAATACAGTAATAATTAAAATTTTATATATTTCATTGTCAACTGTTAAATAGCTATATTTTAATTTTTATATATTAATATAATTTACTAACCATTCATTAATTTAATGAAATAATATAAAATAAAAATATTATATTGTCTTAAAATTGTGAATTATTTAATATTATAAATCAAATATAAAAATTAAAATTAAAAATTATATTGAATTTTATTATATAAAAATCAAAATATTAAAAAAAGAAAATTGAATTAAACTATAAGTAATATAAAAGGTTAAAACTAGAGTTATAATATAGGGTCATATATAGTTGATTAATAAATAATAATAAATTAATACAAATAATATTAAAAAAATAAAACACTTTATGAAATAATGGGACATAAACAGATTGTGATGGTGTTGAAAAAGATATATTTTATGCATTTTGGTTTGGTTTAAGATAAACAATACATTATCAAAAATGACTACTGTATATAGGATCTACTAAATAATAAAGGAACAGCGAAAAATATAAGATATATTAAATTAAATACAAAATGGTATTATTAATGAATTATCAAATCATCACGCGTTGAAACTTTGAATTAAAATCAAATTTCTAAATGATTGGAGCAGAATAGACAATTACAATCGCGTAGTGATTGGATAAATCTATTACCAAATTAGAAAAATTGAAATTGGATTTTAATTCATGCGATTATCTAATATAGTTGCCAAATTAAGAAAATTACCAATTTTAAATTAATTGATTGTAATTAAATTTTAAAAAACCAAAGCAAAAATTGAATTTAATTGAAATTTCAATCATTTTTCAACCTTCATTTTAATTATTTAAACCCAAACTCTCCTCGAATCTCTCAGGTATCTTTTACATAAAACATCTATTATCAAAATGACTGGCCGTGGAAAAGGTGGAAAAGGATTAGGAAAGGGTGGTGCTAAGCGTCATCGTAAGATTTTGCGTGATAACATCCAAGGTATTACTAAGCCTGCTATTCGTCGTCTTGCCCGTCGTGGTGGTGTCAAGCGTATCTCTGGTCTCATCTACGAAGAAACTCGTGGTGTCTTAAAGGTTTTCCTTGAACACGTTATTCGTGATGCCGTTGCCTACACTGAACACGCTAAGCGTAAGACCGTTACCTCTTTGGACGTTGTTTACGCCTTAAAGAGACAAGGAAAGACCTTGTACGGTTTCGGTGGTTAAACGCCTTTACTTGTATTTCTTCTATTGTCCTTTTTCCGAACTTGGTTTATAACCGTTATATATAACTCATACAATCCTGATTTTTATCTTGCTGTACAATAAATAGCTTAATATTCATTTTTATAAAGATAAATAATATAGTTGTCTTTGGTATTTCATTTTTATCTTTATCATTTTTTTATTACTACTATTCTATATTGATGTTTAGGTTAGTTTGCTTTCTAGAGTATTTGCGAGGTCTTTACTGAATCGAAGTGAATGGACTCGAGTATATATGTAAAATATTTTTTTTGAATTTTAATTCGTTCTACGTCCTAATACAAAGAATAATTAATGTTATATACACTCATTAATAAGTATCCGAGATCAGTTTTTAGATATTATAACAGCTTTTCAGGTGGTGCATCTTTAATACCTACTACACAAACTGTATCCTATTTCTTAATAATGTAACAATAAAGCACAAACCAAAAAAAAAAATCTAACGGACTCCATTTCATCATTCTTGATTCATTAGTTACCTCAACGTTTATTATTAATTATTTCTCAATTTATTTGATATTTCTAGCATTTTCTAAAACATTTTATCATAGATATTATTATATACACATATTATCTTTTTAATATTAAACACTAAGCCATTAAAGTTGGGTGTTAATGAAGTGATAAGTATCACTCTCTATTATCAATAGTAACAATTCGTAATTTTTCAATCAAATTTCATTAAATATTAAATAATAATATTTGTAAATAACTAATTTTAATAAAAAACATTACAAAGTGCAAGGTAATAATAGAATGAAATAGTATTAAATTACACATATTATTTTTGATTGAAATAATAAAATAAATCAAATGAGAAATAAATGATCTATCGAACTATTAATAATCTATAATTTTATTATCTAAAAATATTGTTTTTTATAACAATACGATCATTGGGCAAGAAATGCTGTATTTATATTTGAAAAGTTTGAAGTGTATGAAATTATATATGTATTGATGTTTATAATTTGCAAAATTAAGATATATGGTGTTTATATCAAACACATGATTTATGAATGTTGATAATTAAATATAATAACTAATCATATATTTATATGAATTCGATCATATGATCATTAAAGCATCAATTTATATTATTATCTTTAATCAGAATATTTGTAGTATTAATTACTAGGCTTTTTTGATGTTGATTTAATTACAGCAAATATTTTGCTCATATTATTGTAATTAAAATATTTTGTTATTTCTTTGTAAACAAATATGAATTTGAATTCTGAAAATTTGTTTTTTGAGTAGTAAAACTGGTGAGTTTATTTAAAAAAATTAATCTTTGAATTGCAATATATCAAAATAAATTAAATAATTCCAATACTTTTTTATCACAACTTTTTAAATTATTAGATTTGGTTTATTGATTAAAAATAGTTCATCTTAATCTTTATTGAATATCATTTACAAAATTATATTCTATTTATTTTGTTTATATAATAACAAAACTAACCTAAGAGTGAATTAAATATAAAGCTAATTTTGATAACTTATGGGAAAAGATTAGTATAATGTCTTTATATATTTAAATTAATTATAATTTTATTTTTTATATTAGATTTATTATATAGTGCTATTAACTTAATAAAATGTTTAATCTTTTATTAATTAGATATATAATAGAATACTTATTGTTACATAATAATTTATTTTTATTACATAATTTACATTTCATTTATTTCTTATGAAATCTATTACTATAATTGTTAATATTTATGACTTATAATAAATATAATAACAAGAACAAAACTAATATCATATATATTTATTATTCACAAATTTGCCAAATATATTAGTAATAGATATAATTAGCTATTTATTAGCTATATCATTTTAGTTCATTATCCAAATATATCATTTAATTTGATTACTATTAATACTATCTCTGCCACAGACTAAGCTTATAATATACCAATATATAATATTAGTTAATTTTTATTTGTCATTTAATCCAATAATTCAAGTATTATACCTATATATTCTAATTATCGCTGTAATTTTTTAATGCCTTTAGCTATTTTACAAAGATTTATTATATGCTTAATATAACTATTTTTACCTATCAAACCCTATCATTATGAATATAGCTTATCAATATATTAACACAATTTAAAAGGATGCTATTATCATAACCTATATTCAGATAAATACCTTCATAAAATTGCTTTCATTTCTATAATTTTTTGATATACTTACATATATAATAATTATAGGAAAAATCGAAGTCTGTATATAAGTTATATTACTCTCTTATAATATTTTAAATTATGTTAACAACTATGAATCCAAAAAAATAAATTGTCCAATAATTTATAAATGTATAATAAGCAAATTATTTATTCTTATATATAAATATGATTGTCAATTCAATATTTGAAAAACTTAATTAATAAAATAAATAAAATATGTAAATGCTTAATTTAATATGGACATAATAATTATGATAATAGAGCTTAGAGAAACAAAGGATGTCTTAGGTTTAGGTAATAAATTTAAGAAAATCAAATTATGTAATACAATCACTTCATTTTATATTTAAGTAATGATCAATTATAATGATTATTAAAATAAACACTATTCAAAAGAGATAGTCTTTAATTTTATGGAATTATTAATAGTCAATAAAAATTAAAAAACTTAAAATTTAAAAAGGGAAAATAATAAATATGTAAATAAAATAAGAATAAAATAAAACATCATAAAATCAGATTTTAGTATAAATTCTAGACAAAAATTAACAATCCAATAAATAGATTTTATACAACATAAAATACTCTAAGATATTCAAAAACTAGACTTTTAACACTATCAAAAATATTTTGCTTTAGATTTTTAACTCAATTAATCATAGATATAATTGAATTAAATAAAAAATTTTTAGCATTTTTTATCAATTCATTAATTTCAGAAATAAATTTAAATAATTTTGCAGATAAATTAAGCTTGAATGAGGAAATATTAATAAAACACCTATCAAGATATTAGTTATATTTTCTTATCCAGAGATATTAAATTAATCAAAATTCAGTCATAAATTAATGGTTAATTCTTTGATTGCATATTTTTTATTCTTAAAATGTTCTTAATAAATTATATAGTATTAATTTAAGAATTTTTTCTTTTTTTAAATTAAAAGTAATATAAAGTATAATAAATTATCACTTATGAAGATCCAATGATAAATTATATTAAATAAAAATTTATATAGTAATGTAATTTTACTCTTGATTAACTATTTTAAATTAATATTTCAAAAATTCTGAAATCAAAAGAGATTATGTTAAAGCATAATTGAAATAAAAAAGTTATTATTATTGATATTTAAAGGTATATAGTTGGAGTATAGATTAAAGCATCTTTAATCAATTTCTATATATATTATACAATATTAGTAGAAGGATATATATATAAATGTTTTACTAATATTTTTATTATCAAATCTCATAATAGAATAAGCGGCTTCCAAGAACCTTTAAAATGAAATGAAATTTACTTTCGGTTTACCGATATTTACTTTGCTAACACGATCAACTCATCTATCTGGAAAAAGTTTTATTTAAATATATTATATCTCTGCAGTTTTCAAAAAATAACATAATCTATTTCAGTTAAATGGCAATTTTAAAGTTTATTTCACTCATCGTTTTCTTCAGCTTTTCAAATTATCAAACCTATTGAATTTACACAGAATTTCAACATTTTAAATGAGCAAAAGGATTGCTAAATCAACTCTATATTCTTTATATTGATATTATTCCATTATATAAGGTAATAATATTAATAATGACCGTAAATATAATATCAATCAATAAAGAATTAAGGGTTTTTGTAATATATATAACTCAATCCATTGAAATTTAGTTAATTTCTAATTATCTTATTGAATAATATTGAAAATATATTTATTATATTATAAACTCTACAACAATATTAAGAAGAATTTTTTTGTGATATAAATATAACGATCTTATGAAGAATTGTTTTAGGATTTGATTGAATTTTAACTTTTTGAGAGTTTCATATCATCTATATCAAAGAAAATATTGATTTAAGTATCATTTTAATATATTTCAAAATATAAATTATTTATTAATAATAGCAGATTAAAATATTATGATAACATATGATAAATTATAATTTCAAAATAATTATCTTTAATAAAAAAAATTTTTTTTAATATTTTTAAAAATTCCATTTTTTATAAATACTTATTTATTGAAAATAAGTTAAAAATAATTAAAAATCTAATCTATAAATAGTTATAAAATTAAATAGATTAAAACTGGTATTATATATTTATATATTATATTATGGAAATTTAATATCAAGGGTTTTTTAAATATTTTGAGTTTTGACATAATATGTATTATTTTTTTTAAAATCAAAAAAAATAGGAGAATTTTTAACTTTTAATTTTTTAATTATATTATTAGTTTCAGAAAAAATATATTATAAATAGGAAAATATATAGTTTTAAGATATATATAAATATACTGATATATAATTTTTCTTATTAAAAAACTAATTTTTAAAAATTCATAACATGAATATATATAAAAAATAAAACTTAATTAA